>VZTN01002310.1:117464-132372 GCA_013400515.1 Erpornis zantholeuca | reverse complement strand
TGTGGCACCCCCCGTGCTGCCCCACCAACGTGCGCGGGTTCTGTGCTGCAGGGGAGCTGTACGAAGGCTTCGATGAGGAGTACGACTGCCCCATTCTGGATGAAGACAGGGTAAGTGCAGCCCCTGGAGCCACCCTGGCTGTGTTTGGGCTGATGCCAGGTGAGCCTGTGTGTTCCTCGTGCAGGTGATTGATGAGCTCGAGGATAGGATGAGCGAGGGAGGAGTGATCGTGGATTACCACGGCTGTGACTTCTTCCCCGAGCGCTGGTTCCACATCGTGTTTGTTCTCCGCACAGAGAACTCCTTCCTGTATGACAGACTGCAAAGCAGGTGTGTCACTGGGGCGAGGGAGGAGTAGGGTGTTGGTAGCTCAGGAAAAGATTTCTTTTAAGCAGTTTATGCTTCGCCAGTTTTTGTAGCACTAGGTTTGTCAGAATTGTTCTCAAGTTAAAAAAAAGTGTAAATATTACAGTGTTAGGAACGTGTTTTCTTTAGTTAACGAGAAATTCTATTTTAGAATGTGTTTTTTATAGTTTATGTTGTACACATACAAGGACTGTCTGTTCACACAGACACAGAGAATTCCTACAGCTGAACCAAGCTAGAGAGATCTCCTCTCTCTCTCTTTTTCCTTTTTATTAATATCTATCTANTTTCTTTTAAGCAGTTTATGCTTCGCCAGTTTTTGTAGCACTAGGTTTGTCAGAATTGTTCTCAAGTTAAAAAAAAGTGTAAATATTACAGTGTTAGGAACGTGTTTTCTTTAGTTAACGAGAAATTCTATTTTAGAATGTGTTTTTTATAGTTTATGTTGTACACATACAAGGACTGTCTGTTCACACAGACACAGAGAATTCCTACAGCTGAACCAAGCTAGAGAGATCTCCTCTCTCTCTCTTTTTCCTTTTTATTAATATCTATCTATATATCAAATCTATAAATAAAAACGAACCTTCTGATCTTCAATCCATGAACTCTTAAGTTTTTGTTGGGAAAGCCCTGAGAAACTAAGACCTCATGTCATCAACAGTAAAGTGCTGTTGTGTGACTTCACTTAGGGTGTAAATCACTGATTCTCAATAAAAGGCCTCTGTTTTCCCTCTACCTCAGACTGTCTCTTGGTGCTCTTGCTCCCTAGGGGCTACACGGGGAAGAAGCTGCAGGACAACATCCAATGTGAAATATTTCAGACTCTGTATGAGGAAGCTGTGTTGTCATATAAAAAGGAAATTGTACACCAGTTACCCAGCAACACTCCAGAGGACCTAGAGAGAAATTTGGATCAGATTATGCAATGGATTGAGCAATGGATGAGGGACAACAACTGACTTTTGGTGAAACAGTAACTGCTGGATCTCTTCTTGGGTGGGAGGGTTTAGTAAATGGTATTCATAATTCTTGTATTACAAATGAACATTAACTTTGTTGTAACTGGACATAGCTGGGGAGTAGAAGAAGGTTCAGAGTAGCCAAATTGTGAGGGTTTGTAACAGCAGCCTGGAGGGGCAACAGCAGAACTGATACAAGTGAGGGAAGGGATGAGAAGGACACTGTTGACTGGAGCAGCAGGAGCTATGCTCAGTAACTCAGAACTCTTTGGACCTTGCAATTGAAACCAAACCATTAATCCCCTGCAAGACAACTGTAAAATCCTGGTAACTGGTGGCAGGTGAGGGACTTCTGATTTCCAGAGGGTGGAACAGGAAAGAAGTTAGTTTGGTGCTGAGTTGTGAGACTAACACCTGCTGTGCTCCACTGTGGCCTTGGGCGTGTGAGGGCATGGCAGAGTGAGAGGGTTTGGGACAGGCTGAGGTGGCTCCTTTGCTTCGGAGGGAGAAGAAGCCATGTGAGAGTTTCTTTTAAATAATTGCACAGAACTTTGGAGATTCCTTTGTGTGTAAAGAAACATTGGCAATGTCTGCACTGGTCTGGAGTGTTTAACAATAAACTTTCTTTTCCCTTTTTCTCTGTATTCCCCATGCCCTGTCCCAGTTGTGGAATATATACATCCCTGCAGGATTACCCAGGAAACACATCACTTGTCAGGATAAACCTGCAGTGAACCTAAACGTGGTCACGGTTAAAATCCTGGCAGCGACCTGTTCTGATTGCTATTAAAGCCTGGGCCCCAGGGGGGCAGGGCTGTACCAGGAAGAGAAAACCTTCCTTCCATGAAGGGCTGCTTGGGAAGGAAGCCTGGTGAAAGATTCTGTGGGAAGTGCTTGCTTATAAACCCTTTATAAACAGGAGTTTGGATAGTCAAACAACTTCCTTGAAAATTTCTGTTGATAAGAGTGTTGTTGTTACATATTTATGACTTTATTTTTTATTCCAAATTTGCTATTGGATTGGGGTTTTTTTTGGTGACACTTGCAGACCAAAACTGCTACAGCAGTGTCACGACATTATAAACCAGAATGGTGAAAAGTCGTGAGTTTCCTTGGAGAATTGGGCCCAGGCACTGCGGAAGCTCGAGCAGAGGTTGCCCTGGAGTAGGAAACAGGTGGAGGGTGTTCTTGGGGTGCCAGGACAAACCCAGTGCTTGAGCTCACTTGCAGTGACCACGCCTGGTAACCTCGGGCCGCGTTCCGCCGGTCAGCGCCGCGCCGGGCACGGGCTGCAGAGGCAATACGGACCGGTAATAAAAGTTAAAAACAAACAAACGCCTCCTTCCCCGGGGGCTGCGGGAGCTCCCGGAGGCGCTCCGTGCATCCCGCCCCGGGGCGGGACCGGCGGCGCCGGGCGCGGTGCGGGTGCGGTGCGGGTGCGGTGCGGGTGTTTCGGGGTGCCCGGGGCTGCTGCTGGGGTTCACCGCGGGGTTTCACCGCTGGTTTGGCGGCCCTTCGCTCTCCTCACCCGGGTCTCGTCCTGCGGCGGTAAACACGGAGCTCTCCTGTTTTTGCAGATAAAGTACGGGCGGTGCGGGAGGCGCTGTTCGCCGGGAGGTGAAGGGCTCTCCGTCGGGAGAAAACCCCCAGGCAACCAAAGCCCCGAAGAAAGCCAGGAGGGGAAGATGGAGGAAGCAGAAGAGGATGACATGACACGTGGAGACTTGGGAAACGGGCTTGGGAGAAGACCGGGAGGTGTTTATGAAGGGGAAGAGTTACAAAATTCCTATTCGATTAGATGTAGGAAGGGGTCTGGAAGGCGTTGTAATGGCCCCTTGTCAACAAAGGTAGGGGAACAAAGTGATGCTGCAGCTCTCCCTGGTCAAAAACGAAACAGCATTTACGATGGAGCATTCCAAAAACCTTCTTCTAGTTCCACACGACAGAATAGCTGTGGTAAGAGTAATTTGGAAGTTAATTATTTACCATGGTACAAATTTTTGTTAGTGAAAGTGAACCTTTCAGCTGCTTCACAAAGTGCCATCAAGTTTAATTCACACCAGTTGCCAAAATGCCTGAAGGGTTCCAGGGCCTGCTGGGATCCTCCACCTTCCACCCAGAACAATAACAGCAGAATTCCTTCTCCGTAGTCGAGGCGGTGACCACTCTGTGTAATGTCCAGTTTTAAAGTGTTTAATTTTGCATCCGAAAGTGACATTTAGCAAAGAGCATCCTGTGGTGGGTGTACCTATGTGGGTGTAAACGTGTCGGTGAAATTGAATGGCACTGCTTGGACTCCTGGTGTTGAAGTAAGTTTAAGCCTTCCTAAAGATGGTATCTAAAGCTTGTAGATAATGATTTGAGATCTTACCTGCTCTTCGTTGAAATTCGTGAATTGGCTTACATTTGGGGTTAGGAAGCAGTTCCTGGAACCTGCATTGGCATTCATCTTCTTTTTTGGGAAAGGCAATGCTGATGTAAAAACAATCAAGTGTAGGCAGTGATGCTGATTACAGTCCGGCTACTTTCCTGTCAATTGTTAATATTTTCACTGAGGTATTTCTGTGTAACCTGCTTATTTCTCTCTTTTAAATAATTCCCCATTATCCTCTCCACAGTAAGCTGAGCTATCTCTGTCTCTTGAAAATTGCCCCTACGTCTAAATAGTGCTAGTTGCTGTTGTTTTGGTTGTGGTTGTTGAAAAGTTACAATCGGAAAATAATCTAAAAAATTATTTTTTTAAAATCAAGATGGCAATTTTGTTGGGTTTATTTTAAAGGAAATTGTAAAATACTTGTTGTTGTGTCTCTCTACAACAGACATTTCTCCCCCATTTCACTTCTTTAGCTGTGAAGCAATGTGTTTGAAGTTTGTATTGATGTATTGTTTAAATCTGTGTATTAGTTCCACAAGAAAAAGACCCAAAACACAAAGATGAAAATTCACCTTTGTATATTACCTGTTCTCAGGGTAAAATCCTTACTTTTTTTTTTCCTCTACATTTTACAATATCTTACCTTTTAGTATCTTCTGTTAATCCTACAGAATCTAATACTGAAGTGTCAAATGAAGAACTAAAGCAGCAGCTTCGGGAAGCTCTAGAGGTTGGTAACAGTGCCCAGGATGCTGCCCTCCAAATCCACATTTCCTTTCAGTGTAGCCAGAGGATCTTGGCATGTTGAGAGATTCGGATGGACCCAGGTTCTTGAAACCTTGAAAGTGGTAGTTGGGAGCTTTGTTAAATTTTATGTCAGGAAATCATAGCGAGACTTTATATTCTGGGGGTTTTGCTTGTTTGTTTGTGGGGTTTTTTTGGAGAGGGCAGAGAAAGTATTTTTAAAGATGTAGAGAATATTGAAGATACTGTTGTACTTTTCTAGCAGATGCTTGCTTTTCATTAAGCTTTGGGCCTTGAAAATCTGCAGTGTAAACAGTCTTTGGGTTTTTAGTCTGTGTTTCTGTCGAAAGGTAGTTACCAGTACATTTTGATTTTACTGTGGTTGAGGTGTTGGCATCACAGCCAGCTGACTTCAGCTGTAGAAATACACATTTCTTCTGCACTGTGTTCTTTAACCTCAGGTGAGCCCATGGAAAGAGTTGACTCAGGTACAAGAGAGGTTTGTTTTCTGAGGAGGGCACATTTACATTGCTGTTACAGTTGAATCCTAACAGGATTGCCTTGGCTTTTGCTCACTGTATCTACTTTTTTTTTTTTACTTCAGGAAGTTGAAATTTTGAAAGTTGAGCTCGAGGCATCTCAAAGACAGCTTGAAGGAAAAGATGAGGCCCTCAGAATCCTGCAGAGCATGGTAGGAGCTGTTCAAAAATCACTTGGTGGTAACAAGGAAAACAGAGGAAATCCTCTGCTACTCCTCATCAGAACCTCAAAAATCTTAAAGGCCTTCCCAGGGCTGCAATTTAAGTCATTGAGTCTGCAAGTGTCTACAGGCTCACCTCTACAATTTACAGGAATTAGTGTGTTAAGTAATAAGACTTTAATGTTGTAGCAATTCTCACCATTTTATCTTTGAGGATTCATGAGAATTTATCTATTAAACATAAAATTAAGGCTTTTTTCCAATCTTTCTTATATTGAAGGCTTGGCCAGTGCTTGTAACCCTGCTGCAAAGCATGGGTATTTTGAGTTAACTGCTCCATCTGTTGCCCTTGAGGACAGTATGCCTTAAATGTCAGGTTGTTCTTTTGTTCACCAATTGTAATACTTTTATTCTCTTTCATAACAATTTCTGCTGAACTCAGTTCCTGGTATTTAGCCTGACCCATTATAACATAACCCATTTCTGGTCATGCAGTTTCTACCCTCACTCATTTGTGCCAAGTTAGGCCTGGATCACAGCTTAGGTATGTTGTAGGGCAGTTTTGTAAGGTGTGATTTTCTGCACAGCCCTGAAGAAGACATGATCTCGAGGTAAGTGATGCTACAGTCAATGGCAGAGGTTATGGGATTGAAACCCACGTTTGTTATGCAAGTTAGTGTTGTGAAATCAGAACCCTCTGGGGCTCACAGGCGAGTTGCTGGTGTTCCTAACTCTGCACACTGCTGTTTAACTGTGAGTGTGAACGTTTCTAGGGGTAAAACTGAAAATTAAGTCAATCACAGTATTTGACAGAGTTGCATTTTGGGTTTTGGTTTGGTTATTTGTTAATTCCGCAGGCAGTATTTGATAAAGCAACGAGTCATACAAAAGCAATGCTTCAGAAAACTGAGGAAGAAAAGAGGACTCTAGAGAAGGTAAGTGGGTGTTTCCTTCACAGAGAAGCCCATGGCTATTAAAAAGGGGTTATCAGACTGTTTATTTAAATCAGTGCATACCTGACATTAATTCCAGGGGTTTTATAGAAGGAATTCCTGTGCCCTTCTAATAGAAAGAGAAATGTGAATGTATCACTCTTTATCTACACCTTTTCATGCTGTAGTGTGTGCAAATAATACCTGAAAATTAGCAGAGTTTTTCCAGATGGTGTTTGTTGTGGGTTTCAGTTGCTCAGAGTGACTTAGTGATTCAGCTGAGGCTTCCCAAGGGCTCTAAGAAATGTGTGCCCAGTTTTTCACAGGGAAGGTGGGGAGGAGGAGCAAGGTGGCGTTGAGCTGCCTTGTCAAACCGAGTGTTTTGCTCTGTTCCTCCTGCTGTCGCTGTGTCCCACATAACAGAGGTGGGACAGGGAAATGTGGCAGCGTGGGTTTGTCTTTGTTGAAGGCCTCTGGAAGCATTAGCTCTGTAACAGACTGGAATCCATAGGTCAGTGATGCAGAAACTCTGGTGTCTGGCCCCAGATTTGTTATTAGCAGTGTCACAGATTGTCACGGAGATCTCTGCCAAACCCAGCACCCCTGGCATCCTTTTGGTGGGAGCCCGGTAATGAGCTGCTGCAACTTTGTTTTGTTTCCACAGGAAATAAATATTTTGCAATGGGAAATTGAATTTGATCAGGACAGATTTAAAAACATAGAAGACACGTGGACAGAAAAATATGACAGGTATTTGGCCTACACTGTATATCGTTGGGGGTTTTGTTTGATTTTTTAAAGTTGCACTGAGTACTCTGTGTCTTCTGTTTTGTGTTCCAGACTTGCTTCCTCAAGTTCTTTGGGGGTTTTGTGTTTTCCTCGTTCCCTTTCAAATTCTGGAAGATCTTGATTTTTAACACTAGTCACATTTGTATTTTTCAATTAAAACTTGTAGAATTATTGTCCTGGAGATTTTTTAAAATGTTTTACTGGCTTTGCTAGGCTGAGGTTTTTTTCATCATATGACGTTAGCCACCTGGAGACTTGATTATCCTTATTTACTTTAACTGTAGATGAAGCAGAGAAAATAATAGTACATGCATGCATGTGGAAGTATAATTTCCTGGTTAATCATTTCTTTATTGTCTTGCACTGTAGGTCTGGGCATGAATACAGGTAAAATGGAGTGCTTTAAAGAGAGGCTGATCAAGGGGTTCTTTGTTAAATAAGTCATTTTGGGTGGGCAGTGGGTGTGGTTGGGCAGGAAGAATGTGCCAGAGGCACTAAACTAATAATACCTAACAGACCTTGAGACAGCAGACTCGCTCATGACTTCTCATTTGCATGTAGAAGTTGTATCTCTGAAGTCTACCCATCAGAGGAGTTGTTACTGCCATTATTTATCATTATTATTGCTGTTGTGGTTATTATTCAGCATGTGTTTTTATGGTAGTATGTTTAAACTTTGAATCAAAGAATAAGCCAGAAGTTTACAAACTATTCCATAGATGCATTCATCAAGGGATGTGTCTTGCAAAGCTTTACTGACTGAGTAGGCTGCAAGTGTAGCTTTGCAGTTTGGAGCCACAAAACTGCTGTTGACTGTTGAAAAGATAGAGACATAGCTTCAGAAAACTGACAGCCTGGGGCTCAGCCTGCTTTGCAAAACATCTGATATTTTTCTTATAGTTTTCCAACATTTGAGACAGCAGGACAAGAAGAATGTGCATTTTCCTTTGTTTTTTTCCAAGTGAAATAATTCAGACTAGGCTGCATTTACTGACAGCTTAGGAGATGCACCAAATAAATTGTATTGCTTTGACATTTAGGACGTCAGATTACCACTGTTCTCTTCAAGAGGGAAATACTTCAAAGGAAAATGCATTATCAGTGCATATTGTGTGTTCTCATGTTGCAACACCTGAAGGCACAGCTGTTCTTGAAAACAGGATTCAGACTTCAGGAAGTTTACAGATCAGAACTGTCACATCTCTAATATCAGTTTTGTTCTTTCAAGGAAGTAGGAAATTTCTAGCAAGTGGTTCAGAGGTTCATAATTACCAATTTCTTTGCATTTCTATTGGGAATGTGGCACTTAAACTCATCTGTTGTTAAAGCTGTTGGCACCACCTCCTTACAGGTGACTGATTTGTTTTCTCTTCTGGCATTCAGTTGCCCATATCCGGATGGGTTTGCAGTGTGAGGGTGTGGTGTGAGGAGCAGGGTGAGCCTGCTGGAGCAGCCCGTGGTGCCAGGGGAGCAGAGCACCCTCGGGGTGAGCCCTGAGGTTCCTAGTGCTGCTCCCTGGCTGCCAAGGGCTGAGCACACAGCCCAGCCTGTGCTCCCTGCCGTGCTGGCCTGGATTATCTTCTAACAGCATAATGCAGATTATTGGTACAGATATGGTGGCAAAATACTACCACTTTTTCCATAACAAATATTCAGAGTGAGAAAGCTGCTGGAATGATGCTTCGTGGTTAATGTCTTGTCAAACCTAGCACTCAATTCCTTTCACTTTTGGGGTTTTTTCTTCCATCTTTTAAGTAATCTTAATTTCAGTTTGCAGAAATATTAGATACCGTGTTTTAACAGGTTATCTCTTAAATTATTGAGTGCCCATTTAAAAATATTTTTTAAAACATAATAAAGCCATTTTCTGACTTCTACAGGATATACTGTGAAAATGCAGCTCTTAAGGAAGCATTGAAACTGAGGACAGAAGAAGTTAAAACACTTAAAGCTGAAAATGCAAGTAAGCCAGCAGCAGCTATTCCTCTGAATACACTGTTTTTCAGGAATAACTCAGGATTTAGCTGTGATGGAAGCTTCCTGTGGGCATTAGTGTCTTGTTACTGGCAGCTGATCTTAGTGGATGTGCAGAAGCCTGGAAATTAAACTGGAAAGCAGCCAGGGCAGCCACTGGAGCAGAAGGCTCAAGTCCCTTTCCCCTTTTTTTTGCCTTCCAAAAAGCTTTAAAAGAGCTGACTCAAATCATTAGTTCTCCAATGTTGTGCTGTTCTGAAGGAGCGGCTGCCTGACTTTTAAGAGTAGGAAGAGATGAGCACTCAGTCCTGAGGCAGAGCAATACAGGAAATGGTCTCTCTCTAGGTGGGTCATTACTTCTGGGAGAACACAAGGAAAAACAACGAGTTTCTACTTCTACACTCTCATCGTGTTCCCAAACTGATGCTTGAACCATAAAACTGCTTCATTTGGGTGTAGTTGAAGTCAGAAATTAAGAAATCTGAGTAGCAGGCTTTTGTAATCCCTTCCTTTGTTTTATTTTGTAGTCCTGAACCAGCAGTGCTTGGAATTCCTAGCTATGCTAGATGTGAAACAACAGAAAGTTTTTCAGGAGAACATGTTGTTGAACAAAAGTGACATTACTGATTTTACAGGTCTTGAAGTAAGTATTGCTTATGTTTTTTTCCAAAGCAGCTGCTTCAGAGTTGTGTGTGTGTTTGCTTGTGTTCAAAATACGTGGAGAAAATGCATTGCTCATTACAAATTGTCGGTGTTTATTTGTTTTCCGACAGACCCCGGCTTAGATTTCTTGTTTCCTCAGTGTCCCATGTCCTGAAAAGATGAAACAAGGCTTCTTTTCTGCTTTTTTCAAGGTTGCTTATCTTTCTCTTATCAAAGGCTCGGAGGCACAGCCAGCGCTGTGACCTCCAGGAACACAACTGCAGAAAGGCAATGGCTGCTACCAGCAGCAACCTTTTATATCTAATATTGACCATTAAGAAAACTCTATGTACTTTGTTTTGTTTCCAACACCAGTAAATCCTCATCTTATTGATATGTCTTTTCTATACTAACTTTTTTCCACCTACCAACACACCACAGGAACTGGAGTCAGAGAAGAAAGGAAGAGAAGAAGAAGAAGAGACCAACACCCAAAAAAATCTCCATCTTGTCCCTATGTAATACATAGAGCAAGATCCTAAAACTACAACTAAATTCTCTGTGGTACACTAAACAAAAATCTTTTCACCTCTCTGGTGCATTCAGGTTCTCCCAAAAGTGAAGGGAGCTTCTCCAAAAGCCTAGGTCGCTGGCTAGGCCACTTTTGAGGAGGTCTGGGGACTAAAGAAACTCCTAGAGGAGCAGGAGAAGTTTTCAGGCTTCCCTGGACTCCGACACAAATCCCTTTATTTGGACCCACTTTTAGCTAATCAAAACATGCCTTTGCATGCCTGTTAGTCACTTTTCTTCTTACTGGTCCACCTTGCAGAGAAAGATCAGTCAGAAGAAGCATCAAGCTACTTTTCACAAGCCATGATGCTTATTTTCCTTCTTCCCAGAGTTTAAACCCCGCTTGCTCGTGCTGTACTGAGCGCGGTAATGCCGCGGGGAGGTGCGCAGGGCGTGTCAGGTTTCGCCTCAAAAGCACACCTCCCATTGTGACTCAGAAGCCATCGCCTCCACCTCTCACACCTCGCTGCCGCTGACTGACGCTCCCTGTGTAGTTTCAGGGTGGTTTTTTCTGGCATCTCTGTGAGCAGATCCTTACCTGTGGTTTGTTTTGGGTTTTAAGCTGGCGGTGCTCGGAGCCTGCACCTGCAGTACTGCTGAGGGGCAGCCTTGTTCCTGTGCCAGAGTGGCTGCTCTCACTCGAAAGCAACTCCTCCATCTCAAGCAAGAGGTAACGAGGCCTGGCTGGGTGGGGATGAGGAGGGCGTGCTCCCCCTCCAATCTAAACAAAGCCAGAAACACACAACTGCTGCTTACACAAACTCGGGTATTTCACAACCAGAATCGATCTTAGAAATAATGTAAAGTTTGTTTGTGACGCCTGTAATGCCCTAACTTTTACTGGTAGAAAAATTTTATTGATATCTGCTCAGCTCTACGAGTTAAAAAGAAAATTTTTGCATTCTTTTTCCTTCTTGCCATATTTTCTAATCTAAATAAAGAGAACACACCCTAAGTGTATGCACTCCACGGATGTACACACTGTGCATGTGGACTGGCCCTGAACCTTTTCCTTCCTTCCTGGCAGTGTATTTCACCCCTCCCTTGTGCTGGCATCAGCACCCACAGCCTGCTCACCCAGCCAGGTCAGCAAGCAGATCTTGCTGGAAAATACCTGTTTGACTCACACTTAAATCAATGATGTGAATTTCAGCTCCTACGTTTTTTTCAATTTAGTGAGATTGTGTGGTTTTAGAATTTTTGTTCTAAATTTGACTCTGCAAATGTGGTAACTGTCCTTATGGTCCTGCTGCAGAAGTTCCAGTTCACTAACTGGTCTTGAAAATAGGTACTGGCCTGTCCCTTATGACCCCTGGTACAGATCCCAGTCTCTTCCTCCTTTTGCTCCTGGCCCAGCTGCTATGGGACATTATTGCCCTCCTCAAGCTCTTCTGCACGTGCAGAGATAAATCAACACACAGAGATGATTGTGTAGATGGCTGGTGGTGCAAACATGTGCAGACAATGAAGAGTAAGGGCTTTAATACACATTTCAAAATACATTTCTTTGCATGTCAGGAAAACCCTTTGGTTCCTGCTACTTCCTTGATTGTATTTACTTGCAAATCGTCTGTGCCTTAATATTAATTCTAAATCCGCTTTTACTTCTGAAGTAGCTAATATACTTTAAATTCTCCCTGAATTAAAACCAGATTGAAGATCTGAAGAAGAGTAAGGATGAAGCATATATCATGGCAGACGCCTTCAGAATTGCGTTTGAGCAGCAGCTGATGCAGAGGAAGGACCAGGCCCTGAGGCTGGCAGAAGTGATAAACATGAAGAAGGAAACAAAATTTGCAAACTGGAGGCGTCTGCGAGGCACTGGTAGCTGGGCAGTCTGTGTGTCCGTGGGGCTGGCGAGCAGAGGAGGGAGCAGGAGCCAGGAGCAGCCCTCCCTGTCTTCAGTGTGTGCTGGTGGCTCAGCTGCTGACTGAGGGTTGTGGACAGCAGCTGAGAGAAGCTGACATCAGGCCCTTCTAAGTGCTTCTCTCTTGTTTGGGGGATTTTTGTAATGAGCTCTATGTAAGAGTTTGGGAAGGGGGAGAAAAGCAAAAAAATATATATGTATTTGGAGCTTTTTTAGCTCCAAATGGGGTATTGAGCAACCTGGTCTAGTGGAAGGTGTGGAACAAGGGGAGCTTTAAGGTCTCTTCTAAGCCAAGCCATTCTATGATTCACTGGAGTACTACATAGATTTTTTTTTTTCTGTTTTTCCTTAAACATCTTTAGCCTTTTATTATGCTTGTGTATCAATATTAGTGTTTATTAGTCTTCTTACACTAATACAGAGTTACAAGCCCTATATAAAACAGGAAGAATTCTAATCTGCAAAGTAAGAATAGTTCTAATAATCTTGTATTCTTTCAAGAAAGGAAAGGGATAAAGAGAGGTATTTAAGTGCTTCCATCGTGGTCAGAACCACTGCACAGTTTAGGAACAGCACAATATATTTGTTCTGACCATTGGCCAGGAGCTGCCAGGGTGAGAGGTGTGGTGTCTGTCTCTCCCAGATTCCTTGGGCACTCCTGGGCTGTAGCACTACCACAGCACCACCTTGACTAGCTGTTTCCCATCTACTGACACTATTGCTTGCAGGCTTCGTTACCTGATATATATGTTCTACCATTTTAATGTATTTGATGATATTTAGAAATCTTACAAACTTCTAAGAGGCCTGTGTCAGAGAGTCTTTGGGTTTTTTTGGCTACTTGCTGTTTAAAAACAAATTACCATGTAGTATCGTTTACCTAGAGTATATTTTCCGAAGAGCACAAAGACTTTTCAGTTTGCCTGTGTGTAAGCTCTGTGTAGCCTTTATGTGGCAGCAGGAGTAGGGCTGCAGGACAGGAGCCTGCTGTGTCCCACGCAGTGGGAGCAGCTGCAGCTCGCCTTGCCCTTTCCCATGAGATCACTGAGATCCAGGTTTACGAGCGCCCGTTTTATCCCAAAGATCTTGTTCCCTTCCTAAGCAGTTCTGTATTTGATGTACCTCTGTTTTCCTTAGAGCGTGCCAAGTTCCAAGGGAACAAGAACAATCTGGGGCAGAAGCTGTCCAGCCTGCTGTCATCAGATGGGGACTGCAGGAAGGTTGAGGAGCTGGACAATCCCCACGAAATCCTGAGGATGTTGATAGATATGGTCAGTGTTGGTTCAGCTCCTGCGAGCGTTAGCGTGGGTTTGCACACCCCGAGCTGACAGGCGGCCTGCTCTCCTCTCTGTCACCCGCGCAGGTGAACGACAAGGAGGAGGCCCTGGCGCACCAGCGCAAGGTCAGCTACATGCTGGCGCGGGCCGCCGAGGCCAGGGAGGCTGTGCCGGGGCCGGCCGGGGGGGANTGGCCCGCGGGGCTGCGCCGCCGCTCGCTGTAGCCACGCGGCTCCATAAAAAACAAACTTCTCCTGGAAACGCCGTGAGCTGTGCTGTGATTGCATCGCCGCGGGGAGCAGCCGCCATGGCCGCGGCTGGGGGCAGCTCCCCTCAGGGCCGCCGGGCAAGCGTCTGTGGGCCGGGTGAGCCCTGCCAGAGCCCAGGGCAGCAGGGGTGGAGCGGGAGGGACGTCACTGTGGCTGTGTGACGTCATCAGCACACAGCGGGAGTGACGTCACTGTGGGGGTGTGACGTCATCAGCGCAGACAGAACGAGAGTGCTGTCACTGTAGGGTGTGTGACGTCATCAGCACAGACAGAACGGGAGGGATGTCACTGTGGGCGTGTGACGTCATCAGCACACAGCGGGAGTGACATCACTGTGTGGTGTGTGACGTCATCAGCACAGACAAAGCGGGAGTGACGTCACTGGAGTGTGACGTCATCAGCACAGATAGAACGGGAGTGATGTCACTGTGGGGGGGTGTGACGTCATCAGCACAGAGCGGGAGTGATGTCACTGTGTGGCATGTGACGTCATCAGCACAGAGCGGGAGTGATGTCACTGTGGGGTGTGACATCATCAACACAGAGTGGGAGTGACGTCACTGTGGGGTGTGTTACGTCATCAGCTCACAGCGGGAGTGACGTCACTGTGGGGTGTGTGACGTCATCAGCATAGAGCAGGAGTGATGTCACTGTGGGTGTGATGTCATCAGCACTGACAAAGCAGGAGTGACGTCACTGGGGTGTGACGTCATCAACACAGAGTGGGAGTGATGTCACTGTGGGGTGTGTGACGTCATCAGCACACAGCAGGAGTGATGTCACTGTGTGGTGTGTGATGTCATCAACAGAGAGCGGGAGTGACGTCACTGTGGGGTGTGACGTCATCAGCACAGAGCGGGAGTTACGTCACTGGGGTGTGATGTCATCAACACAGAGTGGGAGTGATGTCACTGTGGGGTGTGTGACGTCATCAGCACAGACAGAGCAGGAGTGATGTCACAAGGGGAGTGTGAAGTCATCAGCACAGAGTGGGAGTGACGTCACTGTGGGGTGTGTGACGTCATCAGCACAGACAAAGCGGGAGTGACATCACTGTGAGGGGTGTGATGTCATCAGCACAGACGGAAAGGAAGCGACGTCACTGTAGAGGGTGATGTGATCAGCATAGACAAAGCGGGAGTGATGTCACTGTGGGGTGTGTGACGTCATCAGCACAGACAAAGCGGGTGTGACATCACTGTGGGGTGTGATGTCATCAGCACAGACTGAGTGGGAGTGACGTCTCTCCCAGGTTCTGATGTCATCAGCACTGACGGAACAGGGCCTGAGGGGGCTGATGGAGTGGGAGTGACGTCATCGCTGATGTCTGAGAGGATGTGATGTCATGAGATGCAGAGGCGTGGGGGCGCCCCCTGCCGGCGGGGGGCAGGACAAAGGGGGTGTGACCTACACTGCGGCTCCTCCCCCTCCCGCCGGCCCCG
>VZTN01002310.1:91162-117443 GCA_013400515.1 Erpornis zantholeuca | reverse complement strand
CCGGCCCCGCCCCTCCCGGCCTTTGTTCCGTCGGCGGCTCTGCCCCCGCGCGTTGTCAATCACAAGGCAGGCTCCGCCCACTCCCTCACACCACGCCCCTCTGGGCTGTCCATCAGCTATGTGGCCCCGCCCCTTCCCTGGCCGCGCCCCGCGCCGGCTGTGGCGGGAAGCGCACGCGCAGGGTGGGGATGGGCGCGGTCTCGGTGACGTCAGGCGGGGGCNGGGTGGGTTATTTGCCCCCGGAGGTTTGGGGATATTAGTTATGTTATTGCTTACTGCCGTTCCGTTTGTTTTTAAATACGGTATGTAGGGTATAATATATATACAAAAAGTACTTTATAGAGTATATGGAGCATATATATGGTATATGAAGTAAAATATGTGAGATTATGATGGAGGTGGTATATAGAGTGTAATGGGCAGTCTTACACTGTACACTTACAGGCATTAACATTCGGAGTCTGTATTTAAATACAAGCAGTAATGGCAGAGAGCTGGTCATTAACACCTTTTGGGGAGTACGGCAGAGGGTCCTGCCGGCTGCCAGGGCCGGTGCTGCCAGTGCTGCTGAGCTGCGTTCCATTAATAAGGCAAATCGGCGGAAGCGGGGTGCGGAGGGAGCAGCGATCCCCACGGAGGGCGGATCTGCCAGACCTGCTGCCGTGCCATCCTCTGGGCTCGTTTTGTGTCACTGAGCGCTCGTTTTGTGTCACTGAGTGCTCGTTTTGTGTCGCTGAGTGCTCGGGGGCGGCAGCGGGGCAGTGTGTGCGGGTTGTGTGTGGGGCAGCCAGCAGGGACCGGCTGCTGGTCCCTCTGCTCTGCGGGACACTGCCGACAGTCAGAGCCGCTCAGGTCTCTGCCTCCAGCTCACTGCGTCCGGGTCTGCGCTTCACAGCAGAAGAAAGAGAAGAATCCACTGAAGGGGGGTCCCAGGAAGGCCCCAGAGGTGATCCGGGCTCTGGAGCATCTCTGTGCTGAGCAGAGGCTGCGGGAGCTGGGCCTGGTCAGGCTGGAGAAGGGAAGGCTGAGAGGAGATCCCAGCAATGCACACAAACACCTCCAAGGGCTGCCAGAGGATAATGCCAGGCTCTGCTCAGGGCTGCCAGGGCCAGGATGGGCAGCAGTGGCCATCAAATCAAGCACAGGCAGTGCCAGGGCAGCAGGAGGAAGAACTTGTGTCCGTGCAGGGGCAGAGCCCTGGAACAGCTGCCCAGGGAGGGCCTGGAGTGTTCCTGTCTGGAGCCATGCCAAGCCCAGCTGGACACGTTCCTGTGTCCCTGCTTTGGGGGACCCTGCCTGGGCAGGGGCTTGGGCTGGGGGAGCTCCAGAGGGCCTTTCCAACCCTAGTAATTCAGGGATTCTGTGAGTCTCTGGGTGGTGTGAATGATGCTGTTCTCAGTTCAGAGGAGTAGAGTTTTATGGGTGGATGAATGAAAGAAAGTCGTCAGAAGCTGATGTGGGATAGAGCTGTGGTGGTGATGTCATCACACTGCTGGTGGACTTCTGTCCTTCTCAAGAGTCTGTTTTGGACTAACAGAATGGTATTCTTCAAGCAAGACAGTTTGTTGTGGTGTGTCCTGTAAGCTTGTCCTTGTATGTCTGAAAACTTCTGCAGCTTTTTTCTTCACCCCGTGATTCAGCTCCTAAACGTGCTGTGGCAGCAGCCACCTCAGCTTCTGGTTTGGACAATAAGTTGTTTGGCTCAGCAAGAATAACTTTTGTTTTAATTTGAGTTTTTCAAGCAGGCTTTGTTCAGTTGTACTGAACTTCTCCATCGGGTTGATTGCTGATGGGCTCTGGGGGCAGTTGTTCCCTTAAACTTTTTGTCTGTAGGGCCTCAAGCCTATGGGTTGTGTGTGGTGTTGGGGCATGGGAGGGAAGGAAAAGAGCTGGTAATGAATGAGAGAAATGGTAATGAACGGGAAGGAAAAAGCTGGTAATGAATTCCTTCAGTACCCTTAGTGTGGGAGAAGAAGCATACTGTGCTCCATGAGCGTTTCACTGTGAACTTCGTGCTTAGTGCTCGTGTTTATATTGGGGGTTTTGTTCTTCTTGTGATAGTTGCTGGGATGGTAAGGTGGAAAAAAACGTTTTAATCCTCTTACAATCAATCCTCAATTCAGCTTTCTGCTCGGGCTAAATACAATGATTTAGCAGTGATGGAGGTGAAACAACGTTAACTGTGCAGTGAGCAAAGGCTTCAATTCTGGTAATCAGAATTAAGGTGGCTCCTGTGGTGTCTCTCTGGAGTGGAGACCCATGTGCCCCTGTTTGTGCCTGTGTGTTCCTTTGTGTCCAGACCCCAGCTTGTGCTGTTGCAGTGTGTTTTGTGTAAATGCAGGCCTGGCCTCTGCTCTGGGGATTAGCTGTAACAAACCGCAGATATGGTGGTGCCCTACGTGCTAACACTGCAGAGAGTGGTTTTCAGGGGTTCTTAGACACCAAAAGGTAGCTTTTCTTCAGACCTTGAATGGTCAGTTGGAAATAATTAACTTCTCCATTTTGTTTTGCAAGTTATCACCCCCGAAAACTTCTAGCTACCTCCATTTACAGAGACTGTATCTGGAAAAAAGCCCTGACAATTCCTCCTGTAAGTTGGCCACTCAGTGTCCCAGCAGCCTTGTGTTATCTTCTCCTTTAAATAAGAGTGCATTGAGAAATCCCCAGTGGAATGTTGGTTTTGAACTCTGGAATACGTGGCTGTTATGTTAGAAGGGATAAGTAATTTATAAAGGATATAAAAAAAGTCTATGAAGTGTTTTTAAATGCCCTGTCACACTTGCAGTCAGTATAGCCATCAAGATCTCAGGATTTGCATTCCACAGTTAATAGTTAACAGTTTTAATGTGGTAGAATTATTGCCTCTGTTTCCTAGGTCTCTGTGCAGTTCAAAGTGCTCTGTTAGGAGTGTGTGAGACCATTTGTTGGGGATCTAAGATGAGCCTCTGTGGAGATACACCAAAGGTTTACCTGAAGAAGTGGCACATCCAGTGTGTGCTTTTCTGGTAGTACATTTTGTGCTTTGATTATTATTTTCCCATTTTGAGATGGACTGCTCTTTTGTCTTCAAGTCTTCTTGTACAGAAATATTTAATCTGTTGAAAAGCCTGTAGTCTTTAAGAGACAGTGATTTAAATATAATTTAAAAGTTTGGTAAAAAAGGCTATGAAATGAAGCTGGTGATTGCCTTAAGTTGTATGACTCCTTGGACTGTTAGGGATTTAGTGCCTCAGATGAAGTTATAGGCATTAAGTTTATTTTACAGAACCACTAATCTGAACCTGTTTAGAGAGTGTCTAGTGAGTGCATTCAGAGCTCTAAAACACACGTTGAGAAGACAGCAGTTCTGCCTACGTGAAAAACATGTATGGTGACGGTGCTCCTGGTTTCTGGTAGTTAGAACATAGCGTAATTCTTCTGTTACAAGTGTAACTCTTAACTTCAGAGCAAATGCAGTCTGCTGAAGCACATGGTTCCTCCAGACCCCGTACTCAGGGAAGCAAGCAGCCATTTGGTAACAACGTGTCACCAGAGCTTTCTCGTCCTTCTAATCCATCATTGTAAACACTTGGACAGGAAGCAGAAAATAAAACTTGTTCATCTTGCTGAAAGAGGATATGAAACATGAGAAACTGGAAGGCTTTTACAAGTCTTGGGTGATGCAGACACATGGAGTCAGGACAGAGAGGTGCAACAGAGACAAGGGGGTGCTGCTGGTCCGCCCTGTTTTGGAGGTTTTGGTTTTGTTGTGGGCTTCAGTTTTTTGCTTGTAGATGTACTGTGGAAAACCTGAAGATCTATGAAAAATTTGCAGAAAGAGTAATGAAATTAGGAATAATATCCATGCTAGTTTTTCAAGGTTAGGTTAGTTATTCAAAATACCTTACCAAGTCAAATAACCATTTATTTTATTTTAAAAATAGATTTAACTAAACAAAATGTCATTGCTGGGTTGGCAGACTGAAGTGTGATAGTTTTCTGAGCTCTCTGTTGAGGTGAGTTAATCTGTATTAAATAGATGTAAATATTTTCATATGATTTTAGTTCTACAGTTCTTTGCATTGAGTTCTTCCTTTTATTTGAGAGTTTAGTGAGCCAATGCTGTACAGCATCAATGCACCTTTCTAATTAGCATTATAATCTAATAATAGATAGTGTTGTAATCTAATAATGCCCTTATGCTCAAATCAGAATTTGTTGTGTATCTCTCAAGAGTGCAAAACAAGGAATATTCTGTAGCTGTTTCTAAGTAAAAGACAAAGGTAGATGAAATAGTTACTTGGCTCTCCCCTATATTTTTTAAAATATGAAAGGTTTTTGTTTTTTTATAAGCTTCTGTTGTTATTGATATCTGTGATGCCTAGTAAGATTGTATAATAAATACCTACAGAAAACACAGATCAGCATTACGCATCTCCTGATCCCCTGTTTCCTTGTAACCCTTCAATATTTCTTGTTTATGTGGTCTGTTTGACTATTGACTGTCCACAGGTACGTGCTTTAGGGATGGGATCTGTACTTTAGTGTCTCTCAGTGAATCACCAAAAGCTGTTAATCGTGTAAGGTTCTTAATTGAAATAACTTCCAGTTCATGTTGTTGCATCCCCCTTGCCAGGAGGTCGTGATTGTTACAGGAAAGATCTGTATTCAGGTGGGTGACAAGAGGCACTAAGTCTGTGCTTGCTGCTCCTTGAGCCCTCTAGACAGCCCTGAGAGACTTTTATTAGAGTGCAGCCTGAAGATCTGGGCTGTGACTAATTAATGGCCATGGATAGCGAAACGGTGATATATTCAGATTGTTCGTTTTTGGCTTACATATGGGCAGAAAGTACTGCATTACTGCGTATTTGTTTCACGTTTCTTAGGGTTTGCAACTCCTTGTTTGAACTACACATTGCCTTGAAGTGTTCTTGTCACCTGCATATTACTGTGGTAAAAAATTACCTCACACGGGGTGAACAATTACATGTAAATTATAAGTTAGTGCTCCTGATCTGAACTATTCAGTGAGGGGAAACCTTAAGAGCTTTGGGGGGTAGGTAAGGCATAGGATCTAGATCTGCAGCTGCAGGACAGAGCAAGTGATGTGAGAGGATTTAAGTGTTTGTTTGAGCTCTAAGCTTTTATAGGAACTGACTGGACGTTGCTTGGTGGTCAGAATAGCAGTCGTATTGGGGTAGGGTGTGAAGTCAGACAGTGCAGAGACTGGATGCACTGATAAAAGCAGAAGGAAAACTAGACAGGTCTCTGCAGGTGTAGTCTCCAGACATTAGACTAAATGGATCTCAGTCCCTTCAGTTTGCTCAAAGGAAGTGTAAATATTGTTTTTTGATGGGTAGTTGCACTGTATGGCTGTTCCGCCGTGAAAAAAAGATGTGCAGTTGGAAAGCAATTCCGAGTGACAAAAAGGCATAAAATGGAGTGGCTGGAGAGGTTCATTAAACAAATAAACCAGGGTGTTTTGCAGTGGGGAATGTGATTGATTAATGAATAGCTTTCTGATGAGCTGGTAATTCAGTAATAAGGGTTTTATGTTCTTGGGGTCTCAGAAGCATAATTGTTTATGTGTTCGGTGTAGAACAGAAATGATGAGCTGAATTACAATGTTGGATTTTTAAGTTTTATTACTATTTAAACAGTTCAGTTGTGCTGAAAGGTAATAATGGCCTGTTTTGTTTTTTGCCAGTGAACTGTATGGCATATAATGTATATGGAGTCAGACTAGAAGATCCTAATATTCATTCTGGTTTTAAATTTGCCGACATTGTAATGCCATAGCAGGTGCTTTCAGATGTTTTTATTTCTTTTAAGTATCCTCAATTTTGTGATTTGAAGTGAATTTTTGGGTGTATTGTTCATAGTGCTGAGTACACTGAGCATATCCAGAATACTTAAAGGCTGCAGCCCTGATTGTGCTTAGGGATTGTTTACATGGAGAGAGAAAAAAGTGGTAACAAAAATAAAAAAAAAACTCACAAGAGCTGTTGTCTAATAGGATCACTTGGGCTTTGTAAACAAAAAGTGCTTTGAATTAAATGCTGTGTTTTTCTGTCTAGGTTTAAGAAAGCTAAAGCTTCACTAGAACTGTGACTAGAATGGACAGTTACTTTAAAGCTGCAGTCTGTGACTTGGACAAACTGCTTGATGAATTTGAGCAGAATACAGGTTGGTGTCTGCACTGCCTTTTTCGTGGAAGTACACGGTCAAATGACTGTTGCCATGGAGTTTGAAAGTAGCATCTGCTAAGTGAAAGCTTGTATTGATGAATAGATGGGATTGAGAGGGAGTACACTGTGGAAAGAGAGGAGTCTTATAAACTTTGCTTTTGATCTCTTCCTGCTTAAAATAGATGAATGTGAGTGCTTCAGAACACCTCAAAATCCATATGACTCAAAGCTTTCTTCAGTCCTGGACTGCTTAGAGCGTGCACACCCCACAGCAGACCTGCCAGAGGATCCTGCCAGATGTCCTGCCCCAGAGGAGAGCTCTCTCTATGTCCCTGCAGGCACAGGTGACGTGGTCAGTTACTCACCACCCAAAGACAAGGGTATTGCTGGACCTGACCTTTTGTCCACGGTGGACAGTGGTCCCCTGAACGAAATTCAGTCTTTGAACCTGGGAAGGTGTAGCATACCTGTGTGTGATCTTGTCAATGACACAGCAGATTTAATCCACTCAGTGGCTGCTCGTGAAGGGACCCAGAAGTTGCAGCTGGATGGCTTCAGCAAAGAGCCCACTGCCTGTGGCGTGTCCTGTATCCCTGGTCCTGTTTGTGTGTCACCACCTGGCTGCAGTGATGCTGCTGGCACAAAGCAGAGTGATGGGGACTCAGTGTTACAAGATTCAGGGCATCTTAAAACAGAGCAGATAAATAATGTCGCTTTAAAATCCGAGAGTTACGCTGCAGGAGCTGTCCTGGATCCATGTGATGATCAACGCGGGACAGAACCTGTACAGTGCAGTGAAATACTTGACCAGCCTGGGCAAACTGCTCCCCCAGATACTGAGTGTGTCCCTGTAACATCAGAGAGTTTGAATGCACACAGTCCCAAAGAGGAGAAAGCCTGTGAAAGCCTGCCTGGTGAGCAAGGCGGCAGCGTGTGCTCTGCAGTGAGCAGAGAGGCGTGTGGGGGAAACGCCCTCGCAAAGGTAGACCCAAACGATGGGAGCAAGGTTGATTCCATGCCTTCAGATCTGCCAAAGAGGCATCAGTTGCACAGGAGCAATGCAACATTACCTGGAAATTGTGTCTTACCAGGCTCCTCATGTCAAATCGGAGCTGAAGTAGAATTGGGAAAGAAAGTCACAGAAGAGAATGTAGATAATGAAGAACATAACAGCAGTGAGATACCACGCAGTGTCTCCGGTTCGTGTATTTCAGCTGAGGATATCCAGACATCTCTGTCTTGTCTTTCCTTTCCTGTGTCCATGTGTGGTGCATTAGTTGTAGCAGAAGAAAAGGTTAATCCTCTACCTCAAAATGCAGTGGCGGAGGTTGTTAGTGATACTGTAACTGCTCATGCTAGAGAGTCTAAAACTCATCTCTCTGGGAGGGAATCCCGTGAAAATAGTAACTGGCATGAGGAAGGAGATTTAGCTGAAATCTGTGAAAGTATTGAAGGACAAAGTAGGGATGGAGAGAAGTATGATACTGAGAATATAATTGAGGATGGTAATTCTCAGCAGATCCAAGCTTTTGCTTCTGGTTTTCTAGACCTTGAAGCTGAGCCATATGGTGTTGGTGTAGACACTTTTTATGATGAGAGTATGAGCTCTGTTATGGCTGACTTCACTGTTGAGGAGAATGTTATGAAAAGTGATATTCTAATAAGTGATGCTGAGCTTGATGATTTCTTGTATGGACAAAGTCTGCAGTCTGCTGTGTTGAAGTCTTCAGACAGGGATGGTAACCTGGTGGAAGCTGATGCAGATGGAGGGAATTTAACAGATCTGAACAGCCTGGATTTCACGGAGGTCAACGAAGAACTTGTGCAAACAAAACTGGAGGAGATAACAAGCATTAATAGTCACCTTAAAGCGACTCTTCCGGCCAATGAAGTGGAAGCTGCAGCAGAAGTCAGCATGTCTCATGGTCAGGGCATGCCTGAGAGCAGCAGTGGAGCTCTGGCTTCTGATGTTTGTATTAAAGGTGCAAGACCAAAGCAGTTGCTTGACCTTTCCCAGGGACCTGCTGGTCAGAAACAGCTGAATATAACAAATGAGCTTGAAAAAGAGAACCAGGGATCTGATTCTGTTACCCCAGAAGCTCCCCTCTCAGACAGCAGTGTAAATGTTGGTCATAATTCAGACCCTGGGGAAAGCAGCCCTGAGGCTGGAGGAAATCAAACATCTGAAAGCACTGAATCACGTCAAACACCTCCAGCTCTGTCGTGGAAGCAGCCCCTGTGGGTCCCGGATTCAGAGGCACCCAACTGCATGAACTGCCAGGCCAAGTTCACCTTCACCAAGAGGAGACACCACTGCCGAGCCTGTGGGAAGGTGAGTTACTGGAGAGGGCTCCTGTGCTGCTGACAGGAAATGGAGAGTCTGATTCAGGCATAACCTAAATCAGGTATATATAAAAGAATATTGAGAGGAGTTTTGTCGGCTCAAACTATTTTATTTAACAGAGACCAATTTATATTTTCCCTCCATAGGAACGTAAAGACTGTTAGAAAAGACTGGTGTTAATTAAGAAATGTGTAACCTTTTAAATTAAAATTGTAATTAAAGGGAAGTACAAAGTATGTTGTTATCTGCCATTACTGGCTAGACAGGTGTGTTTTGCATAGAGTAGGGCAGATGAGATGATGGACTACTTCATGGTAATCGTACTGAATCAGCTCGTTATTGAGCTTTTACCTTAGGTATTTATGTTTTAAAGAATCGAGGTGGTGATGATGAGAATCCAGTGGTTTTACTAACTGTAGAGCACTCTCCCTGAACCTGAAGGGATTGCATTCTTTCAGGAGCTGTAGCAGCAGTACTAATGCAGAAGGATTTAGGGTCTAAATCTGTCTTCCTGTGTGTTTAAATGTATCATTTCCTAAGGAACTCATATTAAGGGAAAAGTATGTGATTCACCAACAGAGTGAGTAATTGTAGAACTGTTTCTCAGCCTGAGGTCTTCTACAGAGAGTAGGTGATGCCAAAGCTGATACTCAGTTCAGAGTTCCCTTGTGATCTACTGTGGGATGTACTAACGCATAAATGGTAGTGCTAGCTGTTCAGTGTTGCTCTGTAAGCTCTAAGGATGAGGAGACAGAGCAAAGGCTAGTGTCAGTACTGAATTTTTGCATCCCCAGTGTTAAGCACCACCTGGAAAGGCATGATACTTTTTTTCCCCCACCTCTCTTCTAGCACTGTGTATTCAAAGCATGATGCTCATTTACTCTACTACAGTCAGTGTGAGCTAAAATGTAGGTGTGGAGTGTCCAGGAAATGAAGAACTTCTTGTGCAAACCTGGAAGCCATTGAACTCACTGCCAGAATATCCCATCAAGGTTTTGTGATGGTTTAAAATAGTCCTTCAGAGCGGGTTTCATTTTAGTCATAAGACTGGCTGAGCTCAAGTTCCTGTTTTACATTTGCTGTGAAGTTCTTGCACCTTGTCTAGGGATGGGGATGGGAGACACTTCACAGTCCTGTAGACAGCTCAGAGTGTGTCAGCTGAGGGGCAGAACAGCAGTGCAATTAGTGGGAGCATCACACTTCATTAGGAGACTGATGAAGGCAGCATGGCTTGTCTAAACCGTACAGATAAGGGAGTGCTATGCAGTTGTAGCTCTCTTGTAGTTTTTCTGAATGTGCAGCTTAACTTTCTGCCTTGTAAACTTTCTGTCTTTTTAATAGTGACCTTTTTTGTCTTAAACAATCCGAGACCAATCATTCCTTGTGAAACTGTTCTTTGTTGTGTTTTCAACCACTTGGGAAATCAGGGAAAACTGGTAGGGATTCACAGTTGTCCTCTGTGGACTATTCTGGAAGACAATTTTATGGATTCCCATAATCCTGCATCTTTTTTTATCAACGAAAGTGACAACACCTGTGGATTCTGGCATCTGTGCTGGAGGGAATTCTGAAGCTAGTGGCCCCTGCTTTCTCTCCCATCCTGCAGCACTTGCAAGGCCAAAGTTCCACTGTCCAGGTGTTTGTCTCTTGTTGTGGTACCCTTCTTCTTCAACCAGAGCCCACTTCTTTGCTCAACAGCCTGCTATTCACCTCTTTTCCCCTGTCCCTTAAGTTTGCCTTCACCTTTTAGGTGCATTAGGATTAATCCTCCTACAGTCCCCTGCAGATCCCAGTGTCACCAAGGGTATGAGGAGAATACTCCTTGCAGGGGATTATGCTGCTTGCCATTTGAAGCCCTAAAGTGGATTATAACTGATAAGCAATTAATCCTCATCAATTACATTCTTAATGTATGTACTGAGCATGCATGTTTCCTGTTGAGCTAAATTATGTGTGGCACTAATCCAGAAGCAGCTGGAATAGTTTCTTGTTTTAGTTTATATTGCACTGGTCAGTCACTGTTTTTACTGTGACTTTTCCTGCTTAGAGGAGTTCACTTGTAATAACTTACTTATTTTTTCCTATGCCACTACTGTTTGAGGTTTTTTTTCCCCCTTGATCCACTTTGTTTTTCTGGATTGGGGGCAATTAGGAGTAGAGAAGACCTTTAGGGATTTCGGAAGACCTTTTGTACAGGCTCCAGAGTCTGCATACCACTAAAAATGGTGTGACTCGTTAAAAACTTGCAGATCATCCTGGAAAGAACATAAGGGGAAAGTGACAAAACCTCCAGATATTTATGGCAACTCTTGCATAAAAACAGCTTTTCTAAGGACATAATTCTTTGAATGGGATTGTGCAGGTGTTGTCCAGGCTAATGAGACACACTTTCCCCCCTGTTTCTGCTTAAAAATAGACAGGATGTATAGCCTGCTGTAATAGAAGAGCATATTCTGTTCTTTTAAAGCTTTCTTTGACAGCACTTTGCAGAAGGGAGCTTGTCACACGGAGGCAACACTGCTTGTTCTTGCTGAGGGAGCAGGAGAGCCCTCTGAGGGGCCACAGCACGTGAGCCAGCCTGCCCCAGCAGCCTGGGGGCAGGGAGCGCTGGGGACCCTCTTGTGCCAGGCAGGAGAGGCAGCTGGAGTGTCTGACTAACCCATAAAGTCCTGCAGAGAGCCTTGGAGAGCACACAGGGCTGCAGAGATGATCCTAAAGAACCCAAGCAAATCCCAGCTCTGGGTCTCAGTCCTCGGCCCTGTCCTTGTTGTTTAATGTAAAATACTTATGGGAGGAACAGAAGTAGGAGTGAATTTGGGATAGGTGGTGCAACCTGAAATTCTTCTCATCACTCCAGATAAGAATTTTAATACAATTTCAGTTGCATGGTCCGTGTTGCTGCTTTCTGCTGGGAATATATTGCTCTTGGTTGTTTATTTTTTTTTCCTGAAGATTTCTTTGTGAGGGGTTAAGATAGAGGCTTGAATATAAGGCTGCAGATGGTTTAGAATGAAGCGAGTATATTTTTTGAAAGAGTTTTCAGCTCACTGTGCAATATGTCTATAATATTTAATGCAATCCTTTTCTGATTCAGGTTTTTTGTGGTAGCTGTTGCAAACGAAAATGCAAACTACAATACATGGAGAAGGAAGCAAGAGTCTGCACTGGCTGTTATGATGATATTAATAGAGGTAAAAAGGGTTTTTTGAGTAATTGCAGTAGTCATTGAAGTATCTCTTTAACCTTTGTTCTTTTTGGGGAGCTTGATTACTTTAATTGGTATATGTTTTCCTATTTCTGAGATGGAGGGATGAAGAGAATAATTGTACCTCTTAGTTGAATTCCAGTTCTTGTTTTGAACTTTGAGTCTCAAGTTGTTTTTTTTAATTATTAACAAAAAATAAAAGTAGTTTTAAACTGCTAGAGCTAAATAGGAGGTTATAGAAGAATACAATTTATGCTGTTGAGTCATCTATGACAGGAATCTAGCAGAAGTGATCCTCCCTCCACAGTAGCCCTCTGCATGTATAAAGGCCACATCCCTGCTTGTTCTCACATGTTGTTTGACCACTTTATGTTGCTTCCTGTCCTGGTGCTTTTACCAGTCACTTAATAGGCCTGCAGTAAATGACTCATCAGGTGGCCTTTTCTTAAGTAATAACTAAACATGGACGCTTATGAAAACATCAGGAGAAACAACTGAGGTCCTGCTGATTAGTATGTAGATAAGAAGTTGAAAACATGTCAGGTTTTTAGTAGGCCACCTGAATGGAGTTGAACCTGCTGGACGTGACAGGTGTTTGCTCCAAGGGTCTGGGGTCACACTGCAGTGCTGCCAGGATGGACTAGGGGACGTCTCTTTCTCTCAGGAGAAGTTAGGCAATTATGAAGGTAGAAAATGAATCTAAATTTTCTTCCGTACAACAAGTTTGAGTGTTTATTTCTTGTAGATCACAAGCTGTGCATTGTCTCTGCCAAAAACCCCCCACCCACCCACGGTACTGCTCTGCAAATGAAATTTAATGAATTGTGAGATCTTAAAAACTAACCACATTTCTTTAGCACAGGCATTTGAAAGGATGATGAGTCCAACTGGTCCTGTCCCCAATTCCAGTGTCTCCTCTGAACATTCTTCTGCTGTTCCACCCGTAGAGGAAGCCCAGATACTTGGTAGTGCCAGCTCTCCTTCACCGTCTGCATTGGTGCCTATCTCAGCACTTAAACAACCTGGTCTTGAAGGTATAGATGCTAAATATAGCATATATCTAGCACTTTGAGAGTCTCTTTGGAAAGAGTTACTTATCACATCTGGGATTGATACTTGGTATTTTTTGTGTCGAATAGGAACTCTCTGAATGGAAACACTTTTGCTTCCGAATTTTGGTGCCAGGCCCAAGCTGGTCCTAAAATGCCATTTATGAAATGTGGATGCTACTTTTTTCATTGCTCTCTCTGTTTATATTGTAAACCTTTTTGTGTAGCAGTTAATTTTATAATTTTTGTATGTCTTGGGAAGTCTCTGGCTTGTGTTGGACTGCCAATCTTACAGGAAAAACAAAAAGTAGCTGTTCAGGGAGAAGTTACAAGGGAGCAGCAAAAGTTCATTTTCTGTGTAAATACAAATGGTTAGTGGCTAACTAGTGTCTTTGTTCCACTTTTATTAAACATCTGACCTTCTTAAAAGAAAATACATTCTTAAACAAAGTGATAGATCAACCTTTTTAGAGTGTATTTCATCTCTTAGTTGTGATATGCATTTCATTCTTATCTCACTACAGAGGGATGACTGAGCAAGTAGCCTTCCCTAGTATGAGTTGATAGATGGAGCTGTAGCAGGGCAGCTTCCTTGGCAAGTGAGAGACTTTGTTGCTTGGTTTTGCCTGATTGCACAGTGGCTGATATCAAACCTGTGCTTTGTTCCAGTGAACAGATTGTCTGTACATGTGGTGGGGAGAAGGGGCTTAATTTTTGTTAATTTAATTGGAGCAGTGTGATAATACGGAGTTGTTGTTTTAACCTGTCCCAGGGCTGTGCCCCAGAGAACAGAGGAGGGTTTGGTTTGCAGATGGTATTTTGCCAAATGGTGAAGTGGCAGACACAGCAAAACTGTCTTCTGGAGCAAAGAGGTCACAGGAGTCCAGCCCAGTGAACCCAGACTTGCCGGAGACGCTCACGGTAGGAGTCAGGATGTTGTAGCTGCATGAATTACCTGCTGGGAGACCTTTGCTTGCTGTTGGTGGTGCCCCTTACAGACCATGGCTTCTGGTTCACGGCTTCTGGAATCTGAGACAATACTTGAGTGTTTTTGGTGGGGGCTGTCAACTTCTTGGGTTGAAAAACACAGTAGTAATCCTCAATTCGAGTAAAACCAAGCAAAGTTTTCAAATGAAAACCTTGTTTGGTTTGAGGTGTCTGTGAACTTCAAAACTGGCGTGGCTGAAATTTTTCCAAAGCAGTTTTCTTGGTACACAGTGTTTGATTGACTGCTTTCATGAAGGTGGCCTCAGCCACAGCTATGAAGTCACTCATCACCAACATGCTTGTAGTAGAAGTTTGTGGTTGTTTGGTTTTTTCCAGTGCCCTGCTGTGGTTTCCCTGATGGATTAGACTAACCAAGAGTTGCTTAGTGCCCTGCAATACCACATGAGAGGGTGCAACAAAATCTGTGTTTTGCTTCTAGTGTGAACTAATATTGAACTGAGAGGGGATTCAGGTTTTTTATCATGAGTCCTATGCATGATGTTGAACTGCACCTTTAAGGAAAATTCCAAGGAAGAGGTGTAAGTTTGCTGTGGAAAGACTTAGCAAGGTTCCTCAGGTGAAGCCTTTTTTAAGATAAGACATAGCACTGAAGCACTGTCTGAAGTAATGACATAAATGCCATGATTCTCAAAGCACTCAAAAGTTTTTAAAATATATTGTTAAAGCTAAAAACCCAGATAGTTAGTATTTGTATATGGAGGATCTGAACACTTACCAGGTGTATAGCATTTAAATCAGCTTTTATTCATGAAGAACAGTAGTAATCAAATAAAAAAAAATTGGAATAATCAAAAGATGTAGCCTGTCTGTCATTTTGGGGAAAGAGTAGGATATTTGCACTTGCAGAAGATGAGCAGTGTGTAAAACTACAAGCAGCATGGACAAAGTGAGTGAGACACAGTTAGTTGGTGATTCTTCTGTGCAGCTTCAGAAGCTCAGACAAACCAGCACAGTGCAGCTGTGGAGCAAAGACAACACAACATCCCAAAAGCACTGCCACAGGGTGCCATGAAGGGCAGAAGTGCCAAGGGGTATGAAACACCAGCAAGGAAATTCATGGGGAAGAAGTCTATTATTGGCCAGTCTCGTAATGATTTTGTCTGTGTCTTTGTGGAGTGTTCACTTCGGGGTTGGTGGCTTTTGTTTATTTTCTGTCAGCATATTTGTTAAGTGGAGGACTTGCAGGAAGCTGATGGGACACCATGGAGACTGCTACAGGACAGGCATAAAGTTGTGAGGATTTTTCTTGTTATATGGACAAAGTCTTCCCTCTGGGTAGAGAATGCAAGTCTAACAAAAGATGATGTGCATCTCTGTTTTCGTTGAAGGAGTTTGGGGAGGGTTGCTTTTTGTCATTTTATTTTTTTAAGACAGCTGACATCCTAATGTGTCTGTGTTCATGGCTTGACATACCTGTCTCACTGGGGGAGCAGCATGGGTTTGACTCCAAACCAGATACTCATCTGACTGCACAAAGCTACCTTCAGCCATTAGTAGAACAGTAGAAATAGCGCAGAAATATATTTGCACTACTCAACTGCTGATCCAAGGGATGCCAATGTTCAGTAGCTGTGAGTGGGGGAAACTAACAGCAGGCAGATTCCTGAAGGGGCCCCTGGAGTGTTGATTGTGTTACATCTGTCGTGTGCAGCCCTCCCATCTGAATTCGTGTTACCAAACAAATTAATGTGCCAAGTGTCTTCTCCTGCGTGACTCCTAAGCAAAAAAAATGAAGAATCCAGGAGTGATTTGCTGGCTTCTTTCTTATTAGGAGGAAATGTATTCTCAGCTTTTGTGAGAGATTTCTTTCTCTTTTTGCTTCTGGAATGCTAATAGCGAAAGTTTAGCTGGTTGGTTGTGAGAGAATATAGATTTAATTTTTTTTAAATTTTTTTTTTGTTTTGTTTTTTTTTGTTTTGTTATTTTCTCTTCACAGGCTGAAAACCCAGAGGAAGATGACCTAGTAACTGATGTAAATCAAAAACTAAAGGAAGAAATTGACAGTATTACTGGAATGGAGGAATTACATCCTTCTGTTCCTTCAGATAAGGCACAGCTGGACACTCCAGGCCAGAGTGAGGTGGCACCTAGTTACAAATTTGTTACTGTAGGAACTGAAGAGAGTTCTGCAGAAGGTGAGAAGAGCAGGCCCAGTTCAGTGGATCAGAGCACACACACACAAAAACTAAAGGAAGAAATTGATAGTATTACTGGAATGGAGGAATTACATCCTTCTGTTCCTTCAGATAAGGCACAGCTGGACACTCCAGGCCAGAGTGAGGTGGCACCTAGTTACAAATTTGTCACTGTAGGAACTGAAGAGAGTTCTCCTGCAGAAGGTGAGAAGAGCAGGCCCAGTTCAGTGGGTCAGAGCACACGGGGTGTGCCTGCCAGTGCTTCAAATTACAGAGCACTGTGTGGGGTAGAAAGCTGGGTGCGACGAGAGATCAGCCTTCTTCCTGCTGGTGATCAGCTGCCCCCACGTCTGCTCACACCGGGTGAAAACGGGAAAGGTAAAATCTGGTAACATTGTGAGAAGATTGTTAGTATTTACTCATAGAATCCCAGAGTCATTTGGGTTGGGAGGGACACTAAAGCTCATCCAGTGCCACCCCCTGCCATGGGCCCAGACACCTTCCACTATTCCAGACTTATAAATTCAGATTCATGTGCATGCAGTTGGTATTCTAATTGTCATGTAATTTATTTGTTGCATGCTGGATTGTTGGATAATGTCTATGCATCTTTAACAAGATCAATATGTTATGAGAAGAGTGCTTCGCCCCTTAAATGCATTATAGTGGTGGCTGTGCTCAGCAGTGGTACCTGGCAGAATCAGGGTATATGTGAGGAGTCAGCACTCACTCAGCTGGGGGTTTTCAAAGGAATGGTAGCCCTGGTTTGCACCTCTGTTAGAAGCTGCTGCTTCAGTTTTATATGTTCCTTGAATCTGAGAGTAAGCTGTTCACTGGTTGATCTGCATCTGTGCAGAGCTTGGGAATAACTACCAGGGTGGGAGGATGGGATGATGTGCTATACAGGGGAGTAATTCTTGGTTTGGGTCATTGGCTGGCGTGTTGAGCTAAATCACATGTTAATTTATTTAGATCTTCCGGGGGAGGAACATCCATTTCACCAAAAGATGACCTTGCTGCTTAGGGAAGGAGGTCCTAATCCATTGACTTTTATTCTAAATGCGAACTTGTTTGTCAATGTTAGGCTAATAACATGTAAGTATTGCCCATTTTCTTTTCCATTAAATCAAGCCTTTTTTTTTTTCTGTCTGTAAAACAGCATTACTGTGGTATCTTATCTTTTTAAAGATTCCTCAGAAAAGTGCTGGTGCTTCTCAACAAATGGACTGCATGGTTTGGGTCAGGCAGAAATTGTCATTCTGTTGCAGCGTTTGCCAGATGAAGATGTTTTCCCTAGTGAAATATTCAAATTATTTCTTGACATCTATAAAGATGCAATGAAAGGTGTGTCATTTTAATGTCTAACTTTTTCTTGTGTAGTGTATTCTTGCTGGTCATTACAACTTCAAGTTCATAGGTAGTTTTTCTTGATTTATTTGTTTAATGATTTGCAGTGTTAGATTGGAGTTGCAAATAACAGAAACAAAAGAATTTAAGTTTCTTTGTTTCATATCCTTCTGTAAACATCCTGTTAACAGATTTTTTTTGTTGTTTAGCTGTACTGTGGTGTGGTGGAGATTCTGGGTATGAGCCCTTCAGTCTCTGTTTTTAAGACATCTGGCACTTCATTTGTAGAAGTACAGTGCTTGCCTATGTAAATATTTTAGGTCTGTTGATCAAAACTCATCAGCTGATGTGTTTAGGACTTTTGGCAGTTGTTTGGAGAAGCTTAGTTTCATAGCCAGGTTCATTTAGTGATGAAATGCAGGGCTCTTACTCTGTGGGTTTAGGTACCTGTCAGACTTGAGGAAGATGTGAGATGAGTGGTGGCTTACCAGTCTGTCAGAGGTCACTGGTTAGAGCAGCTCTCTTGGCACTACAGTATGAGTGACCCAGTTCTGTAAACACTCTCCATTCCTCTTTCTACAGGAAGATTCATAAAAAACATGGGAAACATTACTTTTACAGAAACCTTTCTCGGCAACAAAGAGCATGGAGGATTCCTGTTTGTTTCACCAACTTTTCAGAAATTTGATGATCACTTTCTACCAGATAACCCTTTTCTTTATGGCATTCTTATTCATAAGCTGGAAATACCCTGGGCAAAAGTGTTCCCAATCCGTTTAATGTTGAGATTAGGAGCAGAATATGGGGGTAAGTTTTAATGGTTGCACTAGCTGTATGAATGTAAAGTTCCCTTTGGAAAATACAAGGGGTTTTTAGATAAGCAAACTGCTTAAAATCATCTTTGCAGTATTTTATGGTACACTTGTGTAAGCTGGACATGGGGAGCCACCTGGGAATGTTTATTGTCCTGCTAGAGTTCTTTGATTTTCTTTTTTCTTCTCAGCTGATGAAAAAGCTAAGAAACCAAAACTGACAGTAAAATATAAAGATTTTTTTTTGGTTGTAGGAGAAGGGTTTGAAGGGATGTTCACAAGCCCAGTTTACAACTCTGATGAAATGGTCATTTTAATTAAATTATTTGAGCTAAGTATATTGGCAAAATATTACTTCTTCATAAACCCAGTAAAGGTATTGATTGCTTATAAGGATGACTTACTAATACATTGGAAACATCTAGGCATGTGAAAAGGCAGGAGGCTGCCATTGTGGACTCTGCAAGTCCATAAACGTGTACCTGTCGCTTGCTTAGGGATTTCTGGAGCCCACAGTGGATCTCTGCCAGCTAGATCTGTTTGCATGGTGACAAGGGTGGCAGCTGCTTTGTTGTTGTTCTTTCTCTTACCAAACTACTTGCTGTGTTTTGTATTTTCAACCAATTTTATCAGATATGACCATGGAGGGGGAAAACCACACAGTGGCTGAGAATTGGATAGGGGCTGTGCTTCCTTTGGCTGGTCAGATACTGAGATTTAGAAACAGGTTATAGCTGAAAAAAACCTTAAAACTACTTGGAATAGCAGGTTTTAGAGTTGTTGATAGGTTAATATGACCTTTTTTCTTCCTAGCCTATCCAACTCCTGTGCTAAGTGTCAGGCATCGGAAGCCACTCTTCGGAGAGATTGGACAAACTATTATGAATCTACTTGTTGTGAGTAGATGTTTTATTATCCTCCCTTCCTGGTGTAATCTAAATTACAAAAAATATCCTCCAAACAAATTCTGAATCTTGAAAGCAGAGCTAATATTTTTGTTCTTCATACTGACTTAAAACTGGTGAGTGATTTAGAAAAGCTGTTTGTTTTATTTTGTATTGTTGTGCATTAGTTCTGGTAGGGAAGAAAGGCTTTAAATGACTGAGGGACATGTTGACATTTGCATTGATGCTGGTAGTCATCATTGTTGAGATGCATTTCTCTCTTTTGATGATCATTGTGGTGCAGGGATTCTGGACTTAAATCTGAGGGTTTTAAATATGAAGAAAGGCTTGGCAGGCAGGTGCTGTGGACTAACTGCAGCAGTAATTACTTTCTCGGGCAGACTTAACCTTGCCACAGTTACTCGGCCTGACTGTACTTTGTGAAGGACTTTTTGGCAAATGCTTAGTCAAGTCTGGGACACATGCCATGCCCTGTGGAAGCTTTCCCTCTGTTTCCCAGGTAATTTGAGTTCAGATTGCAGTAAGCCTGTGTTCCTGCCCAGTAACCTTCCTCTTCTGATACTTACATAGAGCTTGCAGCACTTTCCATCACAGTGTTGAGGGCAAGGCCGTGGCAAGCACTGCATGTCTCATTTAGGCCATCACTGCATCCTCTCCTGCGTCTGGAGACCATCCTAGCTGAGGGGAAACTGCAGTCTTTGCCCCCTTCTCCCTTTTTCCAGCACTGGTGTGCAGATCACTGTGTAAGCAATCAGTTGGAGGAGGTTCCCCATCTAAGAGCAGCATGTTTGTTCTTCATGGGGGAGTCAAACTGTAATCCACAGGCCAGCTCCCAGCCTCCCTGCTGGTGTGCCAGTGCCAATGGGTAACTGCACCCTCAGTTTCTGAGCAGCCTTAATGTTGTGCTGCTGCTCAAAGGAGTTTCCATGGAATTTCTTTTCAGGGGGATTAGAGTTACTTGGACTCCCCTTCAAAGCTGTGTCAGCCTGGAGTGGGCAGGGCCAGTATGTGCTCCCTGCAGGAGTTGTCATCACTGCATGACTGCAGAGCGTTCTCTTGGTGGTGCCTTGGCACCTGTGATGCAAGTGCTGTCAGAGGTCGTGCAGAGCCTGTCCCCACACAAGTGACTGTGTCATTTACATCCTTAGTGCTGGTGCCAGTCCCATGGGAACCTTAGTGCATCGAGATGTTTTTGTAAAGACCCTTCTTGCTGCAGCTGTGTGGTGGAGGAAGGTACTGATTGCCTGGCTGAGCTGGCAAAAGGAGCCTCTTTATACCTTTTTTTTCAGTTGGAGTAGTGAAAGCAAATGAGACCATTTCATACCTAATGCTGTTGTTCTGGAAGTCGAAAGAATTTTGCAGAAGTGGGTGAGGTGATGGGTGATTACTTCTGTCACAGAAAGGGATGGGAAGTGGTGCAGTATTCAATCTGTAAATCAACAGGTTAGAGCTGTGAGGGATAGGCTGTGAGCCTGGAAACAAACTCATCTAGATGGTGGCTTCCACACTTCAGTTTTCTGTTGGAGAGGGAGGGTGTTGAAGTTTTCTTTTCCCTGAAACACTGGGATTCTAATGTGTGTGAAGTAGCTATAGAGTAAATAACCCACTGGTTAGCAGAGCTGCCTCGTCAGTGCTATGGATCTGTGAATACATTCCCTGAGGTGCCTGTCACACACACCCAGTGGGCAAAAAGGCATGCCTAAGTCTTTAGCCACTCCTAGTATTACTATTTTGTACAAGTCCTAGAGATGTATTTAGAGTACCTTCGTTTACGTGATGAAGGTAAGGAAAAGGTACCAAAACAATATTTAATTGTCTGCTAACATAGATTACTTTGTCTGTTGTAGGACCTTAGAAATTACAAGTATACTTTGCATACCATAGACAACCTGTTTGTTCATGTGGAAATGGGTAGAAGCTGTATTAAAATACCTGTAAGGAAGTATAATGAGGTGAGTAAACCCATCCTGGTTACTCTTTCTAATCCAAGCTGCTTTTGTCTTCATTTTTTGTATAATACCAGTCACACCTCTACCATGAGCTCTTTGAAGAGAATCTCTGTGAACTTTACAGTGACCTAGCTCTGTAATGGGACTGCAATTACCTGAGCACACACTTCCTTCTGTGATATGCTGGAAGGTGCATAATGATGAGTTGAGATTTAGGATAGCTGTTAAGTAGTGAAAGACCAGCAGGTCTTCAAAGTCTTTCAGCATGTATTTTCTAATAGTCTCTCTTACAGGTTTCCTGATGATGATGTTTTACTTAAGAATGTTTTTAAAAAATATAAAATGCAAACAAGAACAAAAACCACCCTCCTTAGCGGGACTTGTCAGTGTAATGACAAATTTTGTATTGACAGGTGATGAAGGTGATCAATTCTCCTAATGAACATGTAATTAGCATGGGAGCAAGCTTTAATACTGAGGCAGACTCCCACTTGGTGTGTGTGCAGAACAAGCAGGGCCTCTATCACACACAGGCAATCAGTGCCACGGGACATCCCAGGAAAGGTAAGAGGTCTGTGGGGGAAAAATCTCATCTCTGGTGCATAAATGGAAGTTCAGTGTTAGGCTGCACAAAAAATGCTTTTCTGGTGCTACATTAAAATGTGTTGTAAGAGGAGTGCAAGGTTAATGCCAGTTATGACTGACTGGTGTGACATGAAGTGCTGCTCACTTCCTGCCTACTTTTTCTAGTTACAGGTGCAAGTTTTGTGGTGTTTAATGGAGCATTAAAAACATCTTCAGGATTTTTAGCTAAATCCAGTATAGTGGAAGGTAAGAATTTTGTTCTGTTCTCCTCTTAAGAGACTCAGAAAAAAAAATAACAGTAGAAGTCTTGTGCAAAGTCTTTTAGCCTCAGTAAGCTAAACATTTCTTTTCAGGTTTTTTAAGTTTGTGAGAAACCAATTGCGAACAAATGCTGAATAAAAATACAGGATAGTTCACCTGTTTGAAAACATTCAAATTGTAATTCTGTTTAATCAGTCCAGGTCTTTTCTTTATGGAACTATTTTCATTGCCATATTGCTGAAATACGTGTATTAGCACAGAAATGCAAAAAAAGCCTTCCAAAATTAACTTCAAAATGATCTTTTAATTTGAGTTCTATTGACAGAAAAGGTTTTCTTCCTCTGTCATGTAACATTTAGTGCTGTAGTGAGGGATGGAGTCCTTTCATGCATTTATTAATTGGCTGTAGGAGGTGGTTGGTCTCAGCAGAATTTAAGCCAAGAGTCTGTAAAAGGCTGTGCTGTTTTTCCTGTGGATAATTTGGAATTTTAACTGGTTCTTTTCTAGATGGACTAATGGTGCAAATAACACGAGAAACAATGGAGAGCCTACGTCTGGCATTAAGAGACAAGAAGGACTTTAAAATAACCTGTGGACAAATGGATGCAGGGGATGTGAAAGAATATGTAGATATTTGCTGGGTAGAAACTGAAGAGAAAACAAACAAAGGGTAAATGTACTACCAAAGCCAGACATCTGAGAAAATTCTTGCTCCCACTCTTCAAATATCTGCCTTTAATTTATTGAAATTAATTTAAGTATTTTTTGGGTGGAAAGTGCTTGATACCAAAGATGGTTTGTAGCATTTTAAACTTGCAAGATAAGGTTCCTTTTAATCCTGTTAGTTCCCTGTTTAGGATATTTCTTTTTGTACTGTCTGTATTTTCATGATGCAAATCCTGTATTGTATTTTGTTGTAAAGCTGTTTAAATAGCCTTGAAGGATGGCTACATATTATTTCACAGAAGTTACAGTATCTAAAGCATGAAATGTTGTTCAAATTACTACTCTTAGTATTGTTTTCTGTAGAATTTTAAGCCCAATTGATGGGAAATCAATGGAAGGAACTCAGAGTGAAAAACTGCCACAATGGAGAGACTTCGTAAGAGAGGGAAAAGTTCTGAAGTGCACTGAAGTGAGTGAATTGCATAGGTCTTACTCCTTTCTTGCTGCTTTTTGAGTAGTTGAGTGGTAACGGGATGGTACCAAGTGATACTATGAAATGAGCTGATTTTATGTGTAGCCATCCTGCCAGGTGCAGAACGTTCTCTGCAGCTCTGTGCTGAGTTACATACTTGTCATTTCTCTCTTCTGAGAAATACTAGGAGTCTCTTAGCACTGACAGCTCTGAAAATGCCTAATGCAAGCATTCCCGTGGTTCCTGAAGGATTTTGATTCTGATGGATGAAATACTTGGGTGCTTTGCCAGCAAACAAGCATCAGAGCTTGCTCTGTTCAGTGTTCTGTGATAGTTCTGAGCTAGTCTTTTTCCTAACTTTGGGATATACCAGGCTGCTGACTGCCCTTCCCTTTCCCTGATCTCAGGTTTACTATTTTGTGAAGGATCAGGAACTATCCAGTGCTGTTCCTCACCAGTTTGCTGAAGAGGTTGCCACTGCCTGCAGCACTGCTCTTGGCCCTCACCTTAAGACCTTGAAGAGTAATGGGATGAATAAGATAGGACTGAGAGTTTCCATTGACTCAGACATGGTAAGCTTTCAACTTCTATTGCAGACACTCCATTTCCTCTGAAGTACCTTCGCTTTTAATAGCTTGGATCTCTCCATGAATGTTTCAAGAGTTTTGTCCTACTGCAGATCCAGGCTGAGGATGACATTTGGGGAAGAAGCTGTCTTAGTCATTAGTTTCTCGCTTCATGGTAGAAAAATATTCTTTTTAGTATGATACAGCACTTTTTGAATAGTCCTGGTAATACAAAATGTGTTAATTAATATCAGTGCTAATATGTTTCCCTCCTAGGTTGAATACTTAGCTGGATCAGGAGGGCACTGTCTTCCACAGAAGTATCTGAAGGACTTGGACAATGCTCTGATTCCTGTGATTCACGGTGGAATGTCAGATCCTGCAGCTCTGCCACTGAAAATGGAATTAATATTTTTCATTATAGAATGCCTGTTTTGATGAGGCTGATTATGTGCATATACTGATTTGCTAGATCTGAACACCAAAGTTGTAATGCTACAAACACTAAAAAAGTTACAGTTTCTAAACCCGTTATGTTTTAATAGCTTATCAAACTGTTTTTTTTTAATGACCCTCAGATCTTCTCTGATTCCTCTATGACAAAAGAGTTGCAGTTTGTGTCATGAAGTTCTGAAAGTTTACACTTAATACAGGTGCAGCAGAGGGCAGGTTTTGGTACTGGTTACACAGTTGTAGCATTTACCGGCTGTAGTGTGACTCCAAGCCATAGGATCTTGCCTCTTACCCTGGCGTGTGTGGTTACTAAAGTTGCTAGGGTTCCGTGTGATCTCTGCATGTGCTGAGCACCGAGGCAGAGCTGTCCCAGCAGTGTTTCCTCGACAGTGCAGGTTCAGATGGGGATCTCCTGTGTGCCAGGGCGGCTCCGGCACCGCGGGGGCAACGCTCTGGGTGTGTGGGTAAAGACTTCACCCTTGAGGTCCTTACCCTGGGGATGTGATGCTGGTGCTTCAGGAACATACACTCTCACTTAATATTTTATAGAGTAACTGTTTTCTTTCTTGTATTTATAAGGATTTATCTAACTTAAATGGATGCTATTTTTATAAAAAGCGCTTTTTCGTTTTTCTTTACTCTGTGTTCAGAACCCCATATACAATTTGACCTTTCAAGGATTAGGAAGAAACAGATTACCCTTGATGTAACCTACATGTAGCAATAAGTCAGACAAGAATTCTACTGCTTTTGCCACATTTTAGTAGCCACCTTTACTTTCAGGGAGAACAGATGTATTAAGTATGAATTTTCATGAACAGGTTCATTCTAGTGGAAGGTGACCCTGCTCATGGCAGGTGGGGTTGGAACTCTTTAAGGTCCCTTCCAACCCCAGCCGTTCTGGGGTTTTTAGTATTCCTGAAGTTCTTGCATAGGATGTTATTTTTGATACTGGGTCATTTAGATCTATTTATGTATTTGTGATGCATGTGATTTGTACTGAGGTTCATCGAACTGCGGTTGGGGTTTGGTAGCAGCCGCACAACTGCTCATTGAGGACAGAACCAAAAGTAAATATATACAAGATCTTTATTCTTTTCAGTAAAAATGCTGGTACAATTTTATAATGAGAGTATTAAAACTTGGATGCCTTCTTGATGCTAATAGGGGATATTTTATGTTTTTGTATCAAAAACAGTTTGTAATTTAACCTAATCTGCTCTGCTGTTATCTGTGCTGTAACACTCCAGTCCTAGAAGGGTTCAGGCTTCAAGATCTTATCCTCGATGGAGCTGAGCTGCATTTCAGCTTCTGCGCTCGCTTCTTCCGAGAAACTGTTGTTAGGGAGAAGGGCTGAACCCAGGCACAGTACAAACAAAACGTGTCCTTGTTGAAAACAAGCTGCCCCCAGGACCCTGAGGGAGCTCCAGCATGAGGCTGAATGGTTTGGGGTCTGTGGTGGGGTCAGGGCCCCCGAAGGAACAGCTGCCTCTTGGCACTTAATGTCTACTAACTCCTTTTCAGTAATGATCAATAAAGTTAACTACAGTGCTTACAATCTCCTGCCTCTTATTTATAATGAAACAAAGACAGATTTGGACAGGACATGTGTCCTGGCTGCTCACTGTGTTCCACAGCCCTTTCCCTGCCACTACTGACACACAGAACTAATCCAGAGCTGGCCCCTTCCCAAGCACTGCCCCTCTCTGAGCATCCATTAGGAGCTGCCCCACAGGTTCTGTGCCCCCAGCCAACCTCTGCAGCGGCTCAGGGGCAGGGCCTGTGCCTGGCCAGGTCTCCCTGACCTGCAGCTGGGAGGTGTGGTACTGTCAGGAACAGGGTTCAGCTGCAGGAGATGTGAACCCAGACCATTGTGACAAGTTTGCAATGCATACGTGGATGTACACCAACATCCTGATTTCACACAGAATCACAGAATTAATCAGGTTGGAAAATCCCTCCCAGCCCATGGAGCTGTGCCCCCTCCCCACCTCATCCCCAGCCCAGAGTTCTGAGTGCCACCTCCAGGGATGGGCACTCCAAACCTCCCTGGGCAGCCCCTGCCAAGGCCTGAGCACCCTTTCCATGGGGAAATTCCTGCTGATGCCCACCCTGAGCCTCCCCTGGAGCAGCTTAAGACTCTCTCCTCTCGTCTTGACTAGGTCCTGTCCTGTCCGGGGTGGGTGCGGGGTGCAGCCATTGCCTGTCCCACGGCCCAGCTCTGTCCTTGCTGACTGTGCTTCACAGGACACAGAGAGAGCTCATCCCGACTTGCGATAATTCTGAGTTATTGCCCACCCGCCCCTTCCCCGCCTGCCCCGGCCCGGCCCCGCCCGGTGCGGTGGCGGCGCGGCCCA
>VZTN01002310.1:70008-86084 GCA_013400515.1 Erpornis zantholeuca | reverse complement strand
ATCCCATTCTTTCTTTTATCTCTCAGTGCTGATTTTATCTACCAGCAGACCCACAGTCTGTTTGTAAAGACAAATCCTGTCATTCCTCCCAAAACTTCCCAGTTTTCATTACTGTAGGGTCTTTTTCCCAGGCTTCCACTTGCAATTCCCATTTTGATGAGCAGAGTTCCCTCTAGTTGCCCCAGTCTGGGGCCACCATGGCAGGATTAGACACCGTTCCTATTGCTAATTATTCATTAGGAGGATTTAGTATTTTGTTGTATGATATATTGCAGTTTTATTAAACTGCTCAGTGCTTTCTTGCATGTATTTTCAGTGCAGGAGAAAATTGCTGGGAAGTGCATTAAAAATACTGAGTAGGCTTTGAAAATGGATTGAATTTTATCTCCATTCTGAATTTCAGTTTATGGAATTAGTAATTAAGGTTCTACTATAACACTTGAGAAAACCAGCTCATTTGAGTGATTTCAACTAAAAGTTGCTGCTTGCCTGACAAAACTTGTTTTTTATTATTTAGTGCTTTCTAAGTCTTTCTCGTCTCTACATTGCATATGAGTAATTGAGAAAGAAGTTATTAACTGTTGTTATAGGATTTTCATAGCCTGTAGAAACAAAAGAACAGTTGAATAACATTTGAAATAGCTCCAATTCATGTAAAAATCTCAGCAAAGGCACTCTCAGTATTTTAGATTACTTGATTCTAGCATTTTTAGGCACAAAGTGTTTTTTTTCCATGCGTTTCATTTGTGTATAACTTAATTCCTAATTGATTAATTTAAACTTTCCTCCTAACTTTTTCTTCAAGGTTTTGTTTTTAAAGGGTCCCTGACAATTTAAAACTAGGCCATATTGAAGTCAGTGGCAGCAGAGTTTTTTAGAGAAAGAGCAAAGATACAAATTAAAAATGTCACCTTCCGTAGCTTCATGTGAAGTAAGTAAGTACGTATGTAGAGTGTGGGAAACAAAGGTTTTCCTCGTAAGTTACTGTTGCATTTACTGCATTTTCCCGCTGGGATATTTCCAGTTCGGAGCACTCGCTGCAGGGTCGGGGGTGGTCAGGGAGCCAGGCTGAGCTGTGTGTGTGCCGGGCCCTGCGGGGCCGTGCCGGGCTCTGAGCCGTGTCTGTCCCCAGGCTACACGTGGCGCATGGTGCAGGAGATGTCGCAGCTGTGCCAGCCGCTGTCCCAGCCTGTCACCTTCCCGGTCAGGGCCGCGCTGCTGCCCGCCTCCGTCCCGCAGCTCCGCTGGCTGCTGCACCAGGCACCCAGGTCAGTCCTGCGGCAGCGTGCCCCTCTCGGCCGGGCGGGTTTGGGGTTCTTTTCAAAGTTTCAGACCAGGAAAAGAAGGAGCTACAAATGTAGCTTTGGTTTTTCGTGGTGTTTATTAAGTTCTAATTTCAAGTTTTGTGCGCCGCTCCTGCCTGAGCTTAGCATGGTCAGAATCACACTGCAGAGTGGGCACAAGACTTAGAGTGTAGACTGTTTTGAAGACTTTTTATTTAAGAATTAGTTACAACATATACTATGTTTAATAATGTACTAATAACTACTAGTTTTTGCTAACATGCTTCTTCTACTTCAAATTCCTTCCACCAAACCCCCAGTGCTCACCTCACAGCAGGAATGGAGGAGAAGGAGAAGAAAGAAAGACCCAGGGCCACCACCCTGAATCCTCCATGTTGATCCCCATTCACCTCTATACTTCAAAACCCCAACACTATAATCTTTCACTCTGTGATAAGCTAAACAACAATCTCTCTCACCCTCTCGGTGCTTCCAATTCATCCAAGAGTGTTGGGAGCTTTCTCCAGGGGCACAGATCAGAGGCTGTGTTCACCTGGGGCGCCTGGGGTGGGTCTAGGAGCCCTCAAAGCAACAGAAAAAGCTTTCCAGCTTTCCTGGACTCCAGCACTGTCACACAGATCAGTGTCACAGGGCAGTGCCATGGCCTCAGCCCTCACCTGCTCCTGTCTGCTTGTGTCAAACACTGCACGTTTATGTGCCCACGCTCATCCAGGGACACTGGAAATACTTTTTCTTTCCGTTCTGTATTTCCCTCGGGTCTCAAATTGATTCCTCAGACAGAGGTGATCACTATTAATTTCTTTAAAATAGTTAAATTCCAGAGGCTTCGTTTTCATGACCTACAATGAGGGCTTTGAAATGGTGTGTAGGTGTGTTGTCCAGTTCTGCTGCAAACATTTCCTGAGATAAATATAGTTAAATAGACTAAGTAACTTGATGTTGCACTTGGGAATTCATCTATTCTAAAAATTTGGTATAGGATTCACTATTTATGTTTTGTGTAGCACTGTCACCAGAAAAATGTTAAAGATGATTTTTTTATGGGAAGTCAGGTGTTGTCCTCCAAGCTAATTAATTCTGCTGAGGCACTTGAATGAAATGTATTCAGTGGTTTTCGTACACCAACTTACCTTTAAAGATTTTCCTTTAAAGATTATTCTTACAAAACCATAACCATTTCATTATAAAAATTATTCACATGTAATAGAATGAGAATAAACCAAACCCACCTTCCCACATATTGCCATTTACTCATCTTTTTCACTTCCTCTGCCCACTGAGAGTTTAATAAAGTTGTTCCAACCAAGGTCGAAGGCCAAGACAGAAAACTTAAGAGAGTCTCTGATAAGTTTCTAATTCTTTAGAAACAACAGGGAGGACAAATAAAATGCTGATATTCTTGTTTACAGTGAGGACACAAGACAGAAATTAGAATTAAGCATTTTAAACTGGAAAACTAAGTTACAAATATTATTGCATGAAGAATAAGTCATGTGAATTGTGGCAGTGTCAAATAGATCCTCATTGGATAGACACATTATTCCTGCTGAAGTATTAGGATTGCCTCTTTTACCTCAGCTTAAAACTTGGGGTTTTTAATGAATTACCCATTTTTAAAATTTTTACTTTTATTAAACAAAGGCAAAGAAGTAAGTGTATGTCATGTGGAGGGCAACGCTTTTAACTGTATAATGCTTTGGGGGATTTCATTCTTTTTTGAGAAGGTCTGTGGAATTAATGACAATTGGGGTAGGTGGCATCTCTCCATGTCAGTGACGTGACAAAGCACAGAGCACAGCAATCACCTGCGTCTGGGACTGCATCATATTTCCTGTTTTGAGGCTCAGCTTGTGACTATTGATTACTTTATCAATCCTTAAATCCTCAGTCTGGTAAATTTCTTTTCTGAATATTTACCTGGGGATTTTTATTCCACTCCTTCTGAGGTTTGGCAGGACAATCACAGATAAATTGCAGATGAATTGGTCTGGGGGGTGCAGTTGTTTGTATTTAACTACATTTCTAAAATCAAGATGCTGTAATCCTGAATACTTTTAGGAGCTTATTAGTGCAGTGTCTTTCTGGTTTACATGCTTTATCCTAACATACTTTTTTTCTCTTTGTTTTTTTTTTCTCCCCCCTTTTCCCTGGACATAGATACAGCCTCACTGTTTGGACAGGAAAGGAGGATGTGTATTCTGTAGAAGACTTGCTTGTCATCCGAGAAAACTTTGATAAAAGTAGGGTTTATTATGACATTTTTGAGCCACAAAATTCTGAATTCAAAAAAGCCATTGGAATAGAATGGTAAATGCAAAGCAGGCAGTGCCTGACCTTATAATGCTTTATATTGTAAACCCCTTCAGATGTGAGGATTTCTTGTTTAGAGAAATGCATTTTCCTTGCCAGAAGGACTGCACTGAGCACACCTGTGGTTATTGGAGGAGTTTTTATTGGGTGCTGTACAGAGAGGCTTCTCAAATGGAGATGTGGCACAGATGCCTTCCCCACTGTCCCCTGCTCGCTGCGTGGGACCCGCAGTGCCACACACCCCGGGAGGGGACAGTGCCTGTCTGTGCTGTGCTGGCACTGCCCAGCCCGTGGTCACTGTGTCCGTGGTCCCAGTGGCCAGGCAGTGTCAGAGCCAGGCCACAGCCTGGGGCTGCAGTGGTGCCAGGGCTGGGCTCCATGGCAGCAGCGCTGGTGGCAGTGGTGGCAGTGCCAGGGCTGTCCCCAGTGCAGTCCCCAGTGCATTCCCCAGTGCTGTCCCCAGGGCTGTCCCCAGGGCTGTCCCAGTGCAGTCCCCAGGGCTGTCCCCAGGGCTGTCCCAGTGCAGTCCCCAGGGCTGTCCCCAGGGCTGTCCCAGTGCAGTCCCCAGGGCTGTCCCCAGGGCTGTCCCAGTGCAGTCCCCAGGGCTGTCCCCAGGGCTGTCCCCAGTGCTGTCCCCAGGCCTGTCCCCAGTGCAGTCCCAGGGCTGTCCCAGGGCTGTCCCCAGTGCAGTCCCCAGTGCTGTCCCCAGTGCTGTCCCCAGGGCTGTCCCCAGGGCTGTCCCAGGGCTGTCCCCAGTGCTGTCCCAGGGCTGTCCCAGGGCTGTCCCCAGGCCTGTCCCCAGGGCTGTCCCAGTGCATTCCCCAGTGCTGTCCCCAGGGCTGTCCCAGGCCTGTCCCCAGGGCTGTCCCCAGTGCTGTCCCCAGGGCTGTCCCCAGGGCTGTCCCCAGGGCTGTCCCCAGGGCTGTCCCCAGGGCTGGCAGGGCTCGTTGCCCCTGGCTCCCAGGACATGGTGCCCACGGGGCTCCTGTGGTGACCGTGGCTCTGCTCTGCTCGCTCTGGGCCCTGCTGTCCCTGGGGCTCCCAGAATTTTCTCAGGAATTTCCAGAAGTGGAAATTGCCCCTGACTAAAGCTGAAACCCTGCTAACCGCCTGACCTGGCTCATTTAAACCACTTATTGCCACTTTGGCTGCTGCAGTTCCCACAGACTGAGACACCAGCTCTGTGGGATTGGCTGCTGCCCAACACTGCAAAGGGCTCCAGAAAAAAGCAAAGGTGTCTTCCACAATCACAGAAGACATTTTAGCTTCTGAATAAACGCTGATGCCCTGAGAAGCATTATTCTGGCCACTTGTACTCCTTTTCCCTTTTCTCTGACATGGTTCTTGTGGGAATTTTGTTACCCCAGATATTGTACACAACATTTTACAGGCTGTTAGTACTAAAATAAGTTACAGAAATTTTTGGTTTTTGCATGGTATTGGTACAGCTGTGATAAAAATGGTAGTTACGTTTTGTCATCCTAAGTGTTGAAATACAGTTATTTCACTTTAAAATGCCAGACTCCCTGTTGTTACCTACAACCCCTTTGAGAGATTTATCTAATAATTGTTTCCTGTTATTGAGGGATAGAGCTTTTCTCATTTTGGTCATCTACTAAAATGTGCTTGGCTAAAATTAGAAAATATTTTTTCACATTGGGAAAGAAAGAAACTGATTATACTTGAGATAGCTAAACAGAATAAGTGATTTAATTTACAGCACCAGGCCAAGTGAGTGGCAGTAACCACCAAAGGGTTGGGTTTGGCTGTGTGATTTCTACACTGAGTTTGAAGAAATGATGGGGTTTTTTTTAGTTATGGTTTGTTTCAGGCAGTTGCATTCACTGGTTTACAGGATTTCATCTCTCAGTGATAAGGCCCTTTTGGGACCAAAGGGACACATTTTTCTATTACTTAGAAATCTTTCAGCTGACCAGTTTTCACCTGAAGTCCTGAGATTTGTTAAAACTCATTAAACTATTACATAAAAACCATCAGCAGTTGCCAGAAATGTTTTTAAGGAATAAGTATATCTGAGGAGTATCTGTGGGTGTCAGTGTAACAGGGATAATCAGATGAAATTCAAAGAAGACATCATCTGGATTACCAGGATGTGGCTATGTGGTGGATGTGATTATTCTGTATGGATTATCCTATATACATGATTTTCTGTATTAATGTAATTTTTACCTATGGGTCTTTCCTAGTCCCCTGTAAAGTTGTTTATGTCAGTCTAGTCTGGCTTGCACATAAATAAATTAATTTGATTTTGTTTCTCTGTGTTTATTCAGATGCTTTCCTAGAATAAAACGTTACTGTGGTGCTGGCAGTGAGACCGTGCAGGAGAGATGAAGTCAGGTGTTTGTTCTGGTGGGAACAGCAGGTCTCTGTTGTTCCAGCTGTACCTGTCTTGTATTTTTACTTTCTTTCATGGATCTGTTTGTAATTTACTGCAGTTTCAAGCCCTGTATTTCTCTGTGACTTTGAAGAATCTCGGTAAATTGATAACAGCCAACAGGAGAGAGTTGTCACTCTGTCCTGCCATGACAGGGAAGCATCCTGGTTGGAGCAAAGCACTGCATATTTGCCAAGGTTTCTGTTGTTTAAGTGTGCTCTGCAGTCAAAGAAAATGCCCCCAAAGACACATTTTCAAACATGTTTTTCCATCTGATATTCTCCCCTTCTCCATCTTCAGCGTTCATTCAAAGTGTTATGCATTTCTTACCGAGCTGTGACTAAAATAAAAAACAGCAAACTGAATATTTTTTCAATTCATAACTTCAAATTCAATCTGAAATTATGCTGAGGGTCTTCATAACTCATTTAATACCTTGGTGATTTAAATGGCCCCATCCTTTTCTTTAAGGAAAAAATACAGAAGTTAGAGTGTTGGGAATTATAAATATTTGGATTGGATTGTTTTAGAAAGGTTAGGGAGAGCCTGTTGGAGTGTATGAATTGTACCCTACATAATATCCAAGGAAGAGGGGGACTTTTCCAAAGATTTCAATGTTCCTCTGAAATTTCTTGATTAAAATCTTTCAGTTTTCAGACTTTTTTAAAATAAGGATAAAGGTATTAATGTTGTAAAAGGCACTATAGTAAGAGGAAGTGTGTGGACTATTGTCTAAAGAAAGCTTTATTGATCCATAAGCTTGTTTTAACTAGAGACTTCTTTCTAGCAGAAAATATCTCTTGAAATTTTAATTTGAAAACCAATTTTGTTTCTAATTTGTTGTACTGTCATGCTCCCAGTTGTATATTTTTCAGTTTGCTCATTTTTTTGTTGCAGGAATTCCAGTAAAATTCAAAGTATTGTACTCTGTTGTCTTCTGAATTTTGAACTTAGATATTTTTGGGGTAGTTGCATGTTGATTTTTAATATCCTGGTGCTGTGCCGTAATTTCCTTGAATTCCATTGAATTACTACTTTCACAGGTTTTTTGACCTAAGTCCCTGGAATATTCCAGTGATCCTTCTGCCCTTGCTGGTTCTACTGCCTGGCTGTGTTTTCTCTCCTTGTTGTGGAGAGAAGCACAGAGTCATCATCTCAGCGGGGATCTGCCCAAGCAGACTGAGTGTGTTTCTGGCAGGTGCTGCCATTAATGTGCTTTTTCAATGTATGTACAGGTCAGGTTTGCACTTTGAAATTGCCTGCTTTGAGAGAAAGCAGGCTGCAACTCACTCCATCTGTGAAACCCACAAGGAAGTGTTCAAAATTGCTGAGGCTTTCGGGGAAAAAATACAGGATTTTACTGCAATTCCTTGATGTGCCTCTGTCTGGCTTTCAGGAATTTGGGAATCAATAGCCCTGTGTGCACATCTAGGAATTGTCTCTGGTGTTCCATGTAAGATGTCAGCATCATTTTTAAGTGGCCAGATGTAACTTTTGGGACAGAACCCCAGGATTGACATGAGAGCCGCAGGTGCCTGCGTCAGCAGTCCAGGAAATGCCTGGCTCAGGTAACAGGTGCTGCTGAGAAACAGGAATTCTGCATATATTTCTATGTATATATATAATGTTGGGGGGCTTTTTTAAAAAAAGGTCAACTTGTGTACAGCAGTGAAAGACCTATTGTGTTCCAAAGAGGAGTAATAGCTGGGTCTTTTATTAGAATATTTAGTGATGACAATTGGAATTTTATCCCTTGAACTCTGAGAAAACCCCATGGAGCTTTCCTAAGGTGTTTCCTTATGAAACCTGGTTTCCTTGAAGGTACTGGAGTGCCAGTAATAATTTGGGGTGAAAATGTAAGAATCTTTATTTAAAAATCCCTTGTTTCAGTTGGAGAAGGAATTAGTTGTGCTGTGTATCAGATACAGAAAGATAAAGGTCTGACTTGGGAGTGATGAGGGAAAGAAAGGAAATCTAATGACTGTTTAGTTTACTATTTTTCTTGTGTACCTGCATCAAATTATGGCAATATTCTTTTGAAAATGCTGTGTAATTGTAAAAGACAAAGATCAAAGCAAAGCAATTACTCTTTAAAAGCAAAACCAAATTAAATATGGAGGGAAAGATATTTTGAAGACTGTATTCTGAACATTGCACTTTAAACACAACCTTGAAAACTGCTGGTTTGTGACATTTTTTGTGTAGTGACTTGCTGTTCTTTAATGTCTTAAACCAAAATAAAGAGAGTTCTTATATAATCAGCGCTTTTTGGGGAGCCACTACTGCCGTTCCGAAGTTACTTTCGTTGTGTGGTTTCACAGCATTCTGCAGAGAAAATGAAGACTAGGGGTACAAACTGAAAAAAAACCCTAAATTGTTCTCACCTTGCCAAAGCACCCAGGCAGGTTTGAAGTCCCTCCTGGCACGGGCTGCGGGTGGCTGCCGCTGGCCCGGCGGGGATGTCACTCAGCCCCGTGGCACTGCCGCCGTGCCTCGGCACTGTCCGGGCTCCCGAGGGAGCCGAGGAGCCACAGCCCCGAGCACCGGCCCGGGCAGCTCCAGCCACCAAGGACACCTGGAAGGTCTTGTTTGTAGCCCGGGTGTCTCGGGAAGGCAGGGATTTAACATCAGAGGCTCGGGTCGGGCTGACCGTTCTCTGCTGAAAAGAACATCGGGGTGGCTGGGAAATGTCATGGATTAAGGCTTCAAAGATAACACAAGTACATCTCTGCTCCACAAGTGGAACCACGGGAAGCTTCCGGCAGGTGGAAAGAGCCTCTCTCACATCATACTTTGGACAAATTTAGCTGTATCAGATTAAATCGAAGTAACTGTTCCCATTTTCTTGTACAGAGGCAGCCTGAGAAACACTTCTGAATGAGTACCTTTGGCAGTGACTCATCATTTCCTGAGTACTGAATAAAAGCATGTCCTTATTTCCATGTTCCCTCTGAGGGGGAAAAAATAACTTTTATTTATTCAGCATAACAACAGCAGGAGAACAAAGCTTCTTCCTTTGAAGGTCACTTGCAACAGTAACACAAACAATAATATCAACACTTCACACTACTTTGCATCACAATTAATCACAAAACACTGGTAACACTACCGAACAACTTCCGCTTTCAAGACACTTGCCACTTCCCTCCATTGTCTGAGCATTCATAGAAAAATTCTGGTTTAATTTAAGGGAGCCATAGTCCCATATATATAATTAATTTTAAAATCAAAACAGCATAAATTCGGCTTTTTACCCTCAGCAAAGATACCAGTTAGAACACCTGGTGATAGTAGATTTCTTCTAAAAAAGAATTTGTATTTTTTTAAAGATCTGTTTTCCCCTTCAAATATTTAACTTCATTGTGACATGAAGAGATGAGAATTTGCTATCTCCTTTTATAATATAATGAAAACATTTGGAAAGTGTAATGTGTGTAGGGACCAATTTGTACTCAGTTAATACTGACATATGTTGTTCCCCATAATTTCTGTATCATAACAAGATGTCCACCTAATCCTTGTTTGTACCTGGTATGCTCGTGGGCTGCGCCAGGGAAATCTCCGGAAGGAAAAGGCAGAACCTGAATGGAAACAAATACTCCCAAAAAGTTATTTACAGAGAGTATATGTTCATAATCCCCTTTAAATGGTTTAATGTTTAGAATCCCCATTAAATTGTTTTATGGTATGATCCCCATTAAATATTCATGCCTGTGATCCCCTTCAAATTGTTTTATGTCTCCGATCCTCTTTAAATTGGCTTATGTTTAAGATCCCCGTTAAATGTCTCCTACTAAGTGCAAAGCTCAATAACGTTACAGGCATCTATTAGGCAATGTCAGATTTGGTGAGCTCTGAGTGAAGCTGCAACAAGACAGGTCATACCCACTGAGTTTTTTCAGGAGAAACATACCTAATTTCAGTATACTGAAATTCACATGACACAGACACAATTTCAATACAACTAATTTCTGTACATTACAACCAAACAGAACACTTTCACTTTTTCTCAATATTTAGAAGATGAGCTCTAAAATGCAAAACGCAATACTGGAAATGCAGCATCTACTGGATGCACACAGAGACAAGGGAGATAGCTGGAATCACAAAACACGAAAGGAAAGAAAGATTTTTAGATTATAGAGAAAAATATGCGCTAGCTCGGAGGCTGTAGAGGACTGCTTTCCACTCCAGGGAAACTCAGTCCTCTATTTCAAATTAGGCAAAATGTGAGTTTCCATCTCCTAGGTGAGTCTCCTAGTTAGACTCACAGATTCACAGAGTGGTTTGGGTTGGAAACCATCTCCAGTAAAAGCCTATCTTACTCCAACCCCCCTGCCATGGGCAGGGATGCCTTCCCCTAGACCAGGTGGCTCCAAGCCCTCTCCAGCCTGACCTGGGACGCTCCCAGGGATGGGGCAGCCACAGTTTCTCTGGGAAAACTGTGCCAGTGCCTCAACTTCTCTTAACTTGTTGGGTATTCTTCTTTATGTGTGTCTGAGCAGGAGGACGGAGCTCTTCCCTGCTCCTAAGTGTGTGTGAGTGTGTGTGAAGTGTCCCTGCCCATAAGGACAGGACCTGGGTGTGTCCCAGCGTCTGTACCCTGGTGAAAAGGGCGTGGACGGGGGGCAGACTGCTTCAGCCTGACATGGAGATCCCTTCTGGGGGGGCTCCAGAACTGCAGAAAGGAGCAGACCCTGGTTGAGATCCAGGCTCTGCCTCCCCCACCCTCTCTCTTCCGAAGGGCGCAGGTTCCAGAGGCTGTGGCAGGGGCAGCCCGGGGTGGCGGCCGTGCCTGGTGGGCAGCGCCAGCAGGGCTGGTTTGTGGCACACCCAGGGCTTGTCACTCGCCCTGCTGGGCTTGTCACTCGCCCTGCTGGGCTCCCCACAGCGCTGCCGGCGTCGTGCGCTGGCAGGAGAGCCCCCGTGCTGTGCACCACCGGCTCCCAGCGCCAGCCAGCTGAATGAAGCAAGGTCCCAGTTCTCAGCCGGAATTCCGTGGGCAGCACAGCTCTGCAACAATGAGTGTCATCAACTCTGTAGTGTCTGCGTGCTTGCAGTGAGGCTGCTGAGGCCAGGAGACACTGCCTGTGTGCTGTGTCTCCAAATTTCCTGCTGCTACCCACCCCACTGCACGCTGATGTCTCGCAGTTCTCTGGGTATGTACAGCCTGGACAGCATCAGTCTGGTGTCCAGTGCTTCAGGTTCCCCAACTCCATGTGCACCACCTCTCTGGGTGCAGAAAGGGTCTGTGCTTGGAGAAATCTAAGAGGGGTAGTATTTACAACCTACAAGGAGAACTGCAATGCTTAAGAGCCATTGCGGGTTCAGTCTATCACAGGCAAGTTGAAAACTTCACAAAAGCAGCAAAATAAACATTTCTTAGTTTGCAGAAGGCAGCCTCATTAGGTAAGTATGTCTTTTCATTCAGTCTCTGAGCTATTCCACTCATCCTGAGGCAGACATTACTTTACATCACAGACCCACTATATTTTGTAATACATACCATTACAGTCAAGGACTGCAGTGAATATTTACACATTGTAAAGATCCCCTTTGCTCTCCTGTTAAAGATTCAGTAACTGCTGAATCTGCTCAGACTGTAATCTGCTCGTATGGCCTCCGCCGCAGCAGATTTGTATCTTTGGTCCCCCTGGGAAAAGCAGATCCTGGTGGTGCTAAGTGAGTTTGTCCATAAGAAATCATTCCAGAAACTGTGTTTATGACAGTGAGCTCTGTACCTGGGGGGCGAGGGTTCACATTCAGTGGTGGCAGAAAACCTGGCCTTGTTTGATCCAGCACTAAGGCTCCTGAACCCTGTGCCTCTAGAGAAGCCTGATTCCGGCCTCTCGGAGAAACAGGAGACATCTTCTCTGTAACTCTTCTTGGACTTGGTAACAAAGTCTGGTATGTAGAAAGAATCTCTCTCTTTGCTTTTGGTGACTTACTGTATTCTGTATCAGCAGCGGGAATTAGACTGTTGGTAAGCTGAGAACTGGAGATGTTGTAGTTTGATTCTCTGCTTCCTTTCTTGATAATACTGCCGAGATTTGAAAATAAACTGATTTGTCCCAAACTGGCATCCATGCCCATGGGAATCTCACTGGGGTTATGTTTCTCTTCAAGAAAAGGAGTCTGATAGTTTATTGCATCACGTAATGCTTTCCTGGACATGGTTTCATCAGAGGTTTTCAGTATGTGAGCAGTGTCTTTCCTGTCTCTACTTTCCTGACTGGTGGTGACCTTGGATAAGTCACACCCACTGACTTTGCAGGAGAGCTCTTCTATGGGACTGACATCCCGAAGCTCTTGTGAAGAAGCAATTTTCCTCTGCTGAAACACGGGTGGACAGCACTTTAGCCACGGATCACACTGCAGCACCTGTGTCAGCTTGAACCGTGCTGGTGTTGAGCTGGATTTGGTCATTAGTGGCACTGCCTCGGAGGAGCGGTCCCCCTCGTGCCCACCATACAGCTCTTTATAGCTGAACGGGTCCTCTGGACCCTCAAGTGATTCTATTTCTGATGGGGAGGTGCAGTCAGCTGGGGAAGCGTACTCCTCGAGGTCTGGAGGAGGCACGTTCAGGTACTGCTTTGTCTTCTGCCTCCCTGACGCGGACTTGTCGGTGGTGATGATGATCACTTCTTTCCCGCGTGCCTTGCAGGCCTTCAGCAGAATTTCCAGGGTGTCCTTGTCTGCAGCGTTTATTGCGTACACCAGAGCAGAGCAGTTGGAGTGGTCTGGCAGGCTCGGGTCAGCTCCGCTCATCAGCAGCAGAGACACCACTTCAGGGCCTGCTTTTTCCATGCAAGCATGCATCAAGGCTGTCTTCCCCGATTTGTCCTGTATGTTGGGGTCAGCCTTGTTGTCCAGCAGGTATTTCACCATCTTGGCCTTGCTGGCGCTCTGTAAGTCCACGTGTTTGGTCATACAAGCGATCATGAGCGGGGTCTCGCCCCTGCTGTTGCTCTCATTGACGTAGGCCCCGCCGTCGATCAGCAGCCGGGTGAGACGCAGGCGCCTCTGGTACACGGCTTTGATCAGGGAGTAGCCCTCGGGCGGCACGTCCACCGCATCCATCATCTGCTCTGCTCACCCGCGCCTTCCTAGGGGCTGACAACCACGCCCGGCTGCCGGGCAAACCAAAGGGGGCCCCAGAGAAATAGAAGGAAACGGAAAGAAAAGAGAGGATTTAACTGTGCTAATTGCTCCTCTCAACACCCTCATGCTTTGTGAAAAAAGTATGAAAGGAAGAAAAGAAGGGAGGTTTACCCACCCTTTAGACTTATAAGAAATGCATTAATAACCTAAAAGAAAAAAAAAAATTCAATATAATTATAACATTTTTAGAAGATTAAAGCATGACTGTCACCTTCTTACTTTTGGAGAGTCCTTTAAACAGTCCTCTGCCTGCACAGACTGGATCAGCTCTAAAACAAAAGAAATTTCACAGCATCAGAGAGAACCACGCAAAAACTTAAAAGCTTAATGTGACATAAATAACAAGAGGTCTTATATGAATATATACCTGCAGACATGTAACTAAAACTTTTGTGCCATGTATGTGCTTGCTTACCTGTGTGCAGGGAAAACCTTTAGAGAACAAAACCCCCAGTATTTAATAATTGGCAGAGCAATATAATTTCAATACAAGATTAGAAAGGGATTAAATGATTACATTCATTTATTTACAGTATATTTCTAGAGAAAAAAAGTTTAACTACTTTAACTGTAAAGGAAATTAATTAATCATTCGGATTCACCACTGAAAACACTATTAATGCTCCGGTGATCAGCTAAAAAGCAGTAATTTCATTCTGTTTTACTTGGAATGCCAACATCGAAGGATGATCTCAATGCAGTTTCTCCTAGATGTCCCACAAGTCAAGTAAAAAAAAAAAAAAAAGAGAGACTCAGATTTCCTCCCTGGAAATCTGTGGAGAAAATCTGACTTGGACTGGTGGCTTGTGTTTTTCCCTTCTCTGTTTTGATAAAACATTCAAAATCACTTTAAGGATTCACTCCACTATACTGAAAGTTCAGTATTCAGTCCTGTCTATCTCAGCTTTCATTGAAGTGCAAAACATTATTATGAGTTTTATGCATACTTTTGACTACTAATGTATTCAAGACTATTGTAAAGTGTTTTAGAAAAGTATGTGATCAATTTGTGCATCTGATCAGTTTGGGTTGCCAGAAGGAAACTGCAGAGAAATATGTGGTATATAAAAAACATGCTGAAATTTTGATTGTGTTCTCCCTTGGTTTTGACCTACCTGGAAGTTACTGGTGAGTTTACATTTCTTTCCTATTTATCTAAAGCTCTTCTGATACTTGACTGCTCACTTTACCTTAGTGATGGCATATAGCTCTTATTACAAAAGCATTTTCATCTGTAGAAATACCTTTTTGTGGCCAAAAGAACATTAAATATTAAACAGGCATGGAAAGAGAATAATGCTACCTGAAGTAGTGCAGCAGGTCAGGGCTAGAGGTGATGGTGTTTTTCTGACATGTCATCTAACCCCTCCTGTTGCTCAAATTTCCTGTTTCTGTTGACTTCACCGGGACTGCTGATCTGATGGGGGTGGAAGGCTGACCTAAGACAAAAGTTGAAGTTTGAAAGTTAGGAGTAAGTGGTGTTGGCAGGTATGAACCTGCCTGGAGAAAGCCTGAGATGTTTCTGCGCAGAGAAAAATGAAGAACAGATACATGAAATGGGGAAGAAAAGCCCCACAAGTACTCCAGAATCAGAAACTGTACAATCTAAAGAAAGTGTTACAGACTCTCAGCTGGAACAATATAATGCAAAACACACTCCCAGGTGCTGGAGGATAGCCACAACTTCATCTGGAGAATCTGTTAATCATATCCCACCTGAGCTGGGTACAACTTGCTCAAAAAACCCCACAGCTGGCTATTTGGAAGTGAAAGACCACAGGTCAAGCAGATTCCTACAATAGTAATTTATCTGATAATTCATTGCAGCTCAGTGCTGAACAGATTGAGATGATAAAACATTGTTAAATGTAATTAACTGCTATGTCAGAAGTACTCCATGAGTTCCTAGGGTATCGGGACTGACACAGTTGCCTGTCACCTGTGAAGGTAAACTTTAAAAGCATCTTCAAGCTTTAAAGCAGTTTGAGGAATGAAGATCTGTGCAACTCAGTGTCAGACACTGAATCATGGACTGCTCTGTCAAATCACCCACAAATTCCTCTTATTCTTGTACAAATAATATTCCTGCATGGCTTTTTCTGTCTAGAAAGTGCTTAGTTGTATTTTCAAAAAGTAATATTGTCCTGGAAGATACTCAGTGACAAGGTAGCACCAGGCACCTTACAGTATGAGAACCCGGTTTTCAATCTAATAGTCTAAGTAATCACAACACTGAGATGCAAAGAGCCCATTGATGTTATTACATATAAACACAGGCAACAGTGTCATGAATACATGATATGAATGAATGAATTCTTGCAAAGTATTCCTCACCTTTTAATGTGGGAGCCAGATTTTCTGCCCTCGGTGCCTCATCACACTCAGAGTTAAACAAGCTCTCACAGTTGTGTTTACAGAGTCTACAATCATTCCAGTAAAATAGTCATTGAATCTCATCCCGGAAAAAAAACATGCTTTCACACTAAAAGAGCATAAGCATTTAAGTATTTTTATGATTCTTCATATACACATTAATCCTGGCAAATTCAGTCAGGGTAGTAAACACTTGTTTTTCTAGTTGAAATGTACCACATATGAGTTACTTTTGATTAAAAAAAAAAAATACCATTCCAACGCTACCAAAACTACTTCACTACCACCCCAAAGTTTCCACCACAACTTGCAAGCTGACGGCTCTAAAGGGCTCCCTCAGAGGAGCCGGGCAAAAGGAAGGACTGGAAACTTCTCGGCAGAGAAGTGACAGCACACACAACAATACTATAAAGCCTGTGAATACCAAATAAAGACGGTGAAATTAGTTTAAATACTTTACCCGCCCGCGGTCAGCGGCGAGGCGGCAGCGCCGTTCCCTCAGGCGGCTGCTCTCCCGCGCCGGGCGGACGGGA
>VZTN01002310.1:48042-69891 GCA_013400515.1 Erpornis zantholeuca | reverse complement strand
CACCCACACACCCCTCGCACCCCAGAGCCCTCACATCCCAAACACCCCTTAAATCCTCCACACCCCAAACATCCCTCACAGCCCGCGAACCCTTCACACCCCACATACCCCACACACCCCTCACAACCCAAACACCCCCCACACACCCCTCGCACCCACACACCCCTCACATCCCACACCACCCTGCTCTTACCCACCCCTCCTGTCACCCCACACACCGTCACACCCTCCCATGGCCTCACAGCCCCGCACACACCTTCACCCCACACCTCCTGACCCCCGTGCCCCCACCCCGCAGCACCTGCAGTTGGTTGCCCTGGGGCAGAGTGTGGCCACCCTGCTCCGCACAGACAGCGCTGATAGTGTCTGCCTGTACTTTGTGATCTCCTGTAAGTGCAGCGAAGGGGAGAAACAACCCACCAAAGGCCTTCCTCACCACCACACTGCTTCCAGGACAAGGATTTAATGGGAATGAGAGGAAGATGAGCCCAAGGAGATGCTTTCCTCAGGTGTGATCAACTTTGACTTTGCAGTAATACCTGGTGAATTTCACAGGCTAAAATCCTGCGAGGTTTCAAAGCATGATCAAAGAAACTTCTCGGTTTCCATGGAAGTTTAGGACGCCTTCACAAAAACACAGACTGGTTGAGGTTGGAGGGGATCTCTGGGGGTCATCTGGTCCAAGCCTCCTGATCACCTGGGAACAGCTAGAAGCCACCTGCCACCATTTTCTTAATGTCTTCAAGGATAGAGAACCCACAACATTTCTGGGCAACCTGTGCCAGTGCTTGGTCACCCTCACAGTGAAAAAGTGTTTCCTGGGACACAGAGGGAGAGCCTTAATTCAATTTGTGTTGGCTCATTCCCTGTCACTGAGTGCTGGGAAGGATCCAGCTTTGTCTTGTTTGCACCCTCCTTTCAGGTATTTGTGTACAGCAGGGAGACCCCTCCTGGGCATTCTCTTTTCCAGGCTAACCAGGAGCAGCTCTCTGAGCCTCCTGACTTCTGACAAAGGTCCTGTGGGGATCTTCTAGGAGGCAGTGCCAAAGGCTCCACTGAAATCCTGGTGGGCATTATCCATGGCCTCCCCTTGGGCCATGGTCATTGCAGGAGCTCTTTGGGTTGCTCAAGCTTGACTTGCCCTTGGAGCAGCCAGCCTGACATTCCCATCACTGTGCTTTGGTCTTCTTCAGTCGCTTGGTGTCTGTGGTGATGCTCATGGAGCTCAGACGCATCTGTGAGCGACACGACCTGCTGATGGTCCTGTGGAGACTCCGAGGGTATTTCCTCAGAATGCAACTCCACTGGGCTTCCTTCCAAGTGCTGTTCACGGTGGGGCTGTGGTGCTGCTGCCATGTGAGACCCTGTCCTCACCCCTGGGGAGGCACTGCTGCCTCACCACCGCTGTCCCAGCACACCGCAGGAGCCAACAGGTGAGTGCAGCAAAGCAGCAGGGGAGGCGAGGGCAAGCCCACAGCCAAACAAGGCACCACAGTCGGTACAGTGAGCAGCAAGTCATCCCACAGCATCCAGCGGCACAGAACTGATTTAGGCATCACAGGAGAAGGTTCCAGGAGCAATGTGAAGGGGATTTGTGCCTTGCTATTTTTTAAAAGTGCACATCAGGATCAATGAGAGGCCATAATGACTAAGAGCTGGATAAATGGTATGAATAAGACAAACAACATTCCAAGGGCAGGTTCGTTAGTTACTCTTTAACCTTCTCTCTCAAAAAACTAAGTTGGGAGAATGTCCACAGATGTTTTGGGTTTTTTGCCTCTATTATCTAATTATCCTTGCTTTCTTTTCCTCTCTACCTCATCCACATTCTTAATACTCTGTCTTTGCCATGCAGCCTCAGAAAGGCATGTGTGCTGAGCACCCACTCCTCAGGAGTTTACTGCTCTTCACAGTCCTGTTGTTGGGTTAATTCTATGAGAGGGAGAGGCAGCATACACTTGTGTATATACCAGCACTCCTGCTGCCAAGACAGGACCACTTCTGTAGTTCTTGCAGCTGTAAATGTCCCCTTTCTTATTCCTTCTTCTATCCCTGCCTGCATAGTGCTGTTGTGCTTGATAGCCAACATGAATCATTGACCAAAAAAAACCCACCTGTATCAAACCAGCTCTTGGAAGAACACTTTTATGAAGATAATTAGATTTTTTTCTTATAAACATCACCATGGATACTCTTGGTTGGATAGAAAAACAACTATTGGTATCAAGAAGTTCCCATTAAAAGTGGAGGAGAGTGGAAAACCAGAGCAGGGAACACATCCATGCAGCACAAATTTTATTATAAAACAGGAAAGATGTCTGCATATGCACATGGCCTATTTGTTTATCGCACTTCTTGATATCCCTCTCTATTTCACAGACAGCAGGGCTACCTGGATATCTACTAGGAAAAAGTTCCATGGTCACAGAATTCTAATATTAATTTTAATTGACTAAAAACATTTGTCACAAACGAGTGTTTTAGGTTGCTGAAATCATCAGTGGCAAAGGTATCACCAAATCAGGTTTAATATAAAAGTGAAAGTGCAACAAAGTTCATTGGCATGGTTCACTCTACTTACTACACAGTTAAAGCACAAAGACCACAATCTAGACTAAATCAATTTAAAATTAAAATCAACCAAAAGTGATATATGGGGAGGCTGAGGACAGGAAAAAGGGTAGGAATGGGAATGGGTAAGGGTAAAAAGGAATAAAGGAGAATGTCTCACTGAGTTACAGGGCTCAGAGTGGACCTCCCTGCAAAACGTCGCCTCAGATGTATAATTGCAGAGGGGGTTTTGGTGGATGTTTTGTTGCTGGAAGGTTGGTTACCTGTTTGCTGCCGTGTACTTGTGCACTTTTAAGGGTTGTCTAGCAGATCAAATGGATCTACCCTGGATCCTCCCCTAGGGTATAAAAGGCCACAAGACAGCCGAGTAGGGTAGGAGGAAACACTTCCCAGCTGTATTATTTAGCACACCCCCTGCCTTACCAAGGGATTGTAGGTTCCTTTTGTTCTCAGTCCGCTGTCAATAAAACTACAAATTATTTTTCAACGGAGCGAGTTTTTTTTCTCACATTAGACTTGACCAAAGCTTTAGGCCTAAAGATTTTAACAGCACTCAAACTTCAGAGCACTGAGTCGATAGCCTAATTTAAAGAACGTATCAATAGACTCCGTAGAATTTAATAGAAGCATGACAGTAACTCTTAGGCTTGACTTACGAATCTAGTGCTGTTAAGAATTGGAGAGCAACATTCCTCCTACATTTGCTGTAGGACATTCACAGGTACATGTTCGTACCTGTAGGAGATCCCCCCTGAGCTCAGGGAAGGACTCAGGTCAGTGCCTTTGCATTTTCCCAAGGGGTGAAGGGCAGAGCCCTGAGGAGGGGGGCCCAGCCCAGGCTCTGCCGGCAGCATTGGCCCTCCGAGCATGGCAAACTTGAGCCTTGGCTGGCTCTGAGAGACCCTGATCTGAGAGAGGCACTGGGCCCCTGCAGGTTCAGTAGAGCTTGGGGGGGATCTCATTTAGGACCAAGGTAGGGTCACAAGGCTTTATTCATAGCAACTTTCCACCCAGATTGCAATTGTGGTTGGTAACTTCAAATGTTCAGTATCAAAAATGTTGGTCTGCTAGGACTTGCTCATTAGCCAACATTAGATCCTGGGAACAGTGTCTCTGATAACTCAAAAGCAGCTCAGCCCAGGTGCCTTTCATCAAGGCTGCGTGGCCCAATGATCACACTGAGATCACAGTGTGGCCCCAGGTGGGTGATTCTTGATAAACTGTGCCCAGATAGGGGCAGGCAGACAGAAGGACATATTTACTTTCCTGATTGCCAGTGGCTAGCAAGTTGCAGGAAGCCCAGCCTGGGACTGCAGGCCTGGAGCCCAGAAGTGTTGTTTTGGGAAGGTGGCCTCAGGGTGGAAACTCCTGGCTTGGCAGCTGGCAGCCAGAGCACACCTGTGGGGGCCTGAGTGTTAGCAACTACAGATGGGCCTTTCTGCGTCCCTGGGAACCCTGGGAATCAGCTAAGTCATCTGCTTCACTTTGTTTAGAGGAAAGTAATAGAAAGAAAAGGAATGGAAATAGTTACATTTGATATGACATCCCTACCCCCTCCTCCGGTTTTGGATTTTACTTCCCATGAGAATCTGTAAACACTATCATGTCTGTTTGGTACTGGCCAGCCTTAGCCTACACCAGCAAGATCTCATTCAAGGGAACGAGGAGCCATCATTGCTTACATATGTAATTACTTAGATATTAATGCACTGCCATGTAAATTTTTGAGCATGCTATAATGTAGCATAAGTCATTCCAGTAATTCAGTTACTTTATGATGTATTAGTGCATAGAAGTATTTTCAAAATACTGAATAAATGGAAAAATAGAGAAGCATAATTAACTTGGTTTAGTTGAAATTACTGAAAAAAACCCCAAACCCTAAAACTCTTTCTGTGATATATTAATTTGGTACCTTAAATACATCCCAAACAATTAGGTATATGTTGAGTGTTTGCTGAGCGGAACGCAGTAATGTTGTAAACAACAGTGTTCTTATTAATACATCTCTTAAATGTAACAGGCACAGCTGCTTGCTTGTTCAAAATCTTGAAGGGGGATTATGGTCGTGATGTAGAAACATCAGTCGAGAGGTCTAAGAGAGAAGTGGAGTGCTATGTTTTGTGCTTCAAAAATAATGACCAAAACCAAACAGAAGGAATTAGGAGCTTATGAAGTGTCTCACAAAAACCCCCATGCGTGCAGTGTAATATCCAGCGAAGTGCCTTGTTATGTTATTGGTTTGTTTACCCAGGCAATTTTGAGCGCGGACGGCACTGCGCTGTCGCTGCTGACAGGCTCTGCGGGGCTCCTCAGCCGCGCCGGATGCTCCGCCCGGCATGGCCCTCTGGCCCCGGTCGGATCATGACGGTGCCGAGGTATCTCCTGGTTTTTCTCACGCAGGTTTGAATTAGCTATTTATGACATGGAGCTTTCTGCCTGGAAAAATATTATCTCTGAAGTGTTTGGTGGTTTATTGCCAAGTGCTTTGATTGGACAACTGAGTGTGTGTGGGAATTGCGCTTGTGACGCTTGCAGGAATAATTGTGACTTGCGATGGAAACAGGGCTTCCTCAAACAGTTTTAGGGAATATATTGCAATAAATGTCTTGTTCCACGGGCACAAGCCTTTCAATGTTGCAAAATTCAAGTGCTACCTTCCTTGGTGCTATAAATCAGCAGGCTCATGGGGTAACTCTCTTTTGCCAGTTCCCACAGTCTGTGAACATCCTTAGAACTGATTCTTTCTCATATACACATTCATAAATTGTTGCTTAGATTACATCAGACCTGTTGGCTGTACTTTTATGTCCAGAGCAGTTTCTAAAAGAATCTGAATTACATACTAGGCAAAAATATAGTGCATTGTACAGAAAAAAAAGTGAAACTGGTCTGCAACAAAAGGAACAGAATTTACATGGTTCCATCTGAAAGATAACCATAATTTCATGAGAGACACTGAGAGTCAACACTAAAGAAATCAATTTTGACTGGCTGAAATAGCAATACGCACAAAAGCAGCGAGTAAAGAACTCCAGTGGAACAGGTTGCCTTTAACTGTGAGAAGCAACTCAACAGATATAAGGAAAAAAGGATTTAAAATTAATTAGAAAACAAAAAGTATTTCTAAACTTGGATATGTTAACTTAACGAGGTTTTTCACCTAGGACTCCTGGTGGGACCAGATCTAAATCTTAATCTTTTTGAGCAAAACCTAACAGGAGCAGGTATAGTGATTAGAAGTCACTTCTTGCTCTTGTGAAAATGAAGCTCTTTTTAAGGCTGTTTTCACAAGAAATCATTTTCAGGAGCTTTTTCAGACGTGTTCAATGAGCTACTGATACAGAACTAAAAAGACTAAAAGCTTCTAAAGTGCTCCTTAGTACAACTGAACAAGCTTCAGTGCAATTCAGTGGCCCAATCCATTTTAAGTAAGGGAGGTGAAGCAGGGATCTCCAGTGAAGGGGCTGGTAATCCATCCACTGGGACAGCTGTCCGAAACCAACGTGAGCGTTCCCAGCAGGGCTTTGGGCGGAAAACTGCATTTGGAGGAAGGATCAACATTAAAATGTTCTGTTTTGGTGCAAGTGTCCATCTCAATTAAATCAATTATACAATTTAGAAATGATTTTATGGCTTATTGAAAAAGAGTCTGCTTGGTATTTGGAACTTGTGAAGCTGAACTGCTCAAGGAAGGAAAAGACATTGATTTAGGGCTCCATAGGTAATGGTGTATCATTTGTTTCCTGTCTTCTCAGGTTCTGTTTATTCTCAGATTGTATTTCCTTTTCCCCCCCATCTTTTTTTTCTCACAGCGCACATCACTTAACAAAATATGTATTTACATATCTCAAGCTTTGCTTACTTAGGCAAATATATGACCCGATTTCAAGAAAAACACTTCACTACCACTTAATCAGAAATAAGCACATACTTAAGAGACTTCTATTTGAAATACTTACTTCTACTGATCAGCCCAATTCTCTGAATTTCTGTACATTTTCCATCCAATGGACAGCTGAAGAGATAAGGGACAGAATTGCAAGGACCACAGCTCAAGGACTGAAGGTGATATACAAATGCTGTAGCTAAACCATTAAATGATAAAAAAAGAGCAAAACAAGATGTATGAGAAAAGATATTCTACTTTAACCAGCCCAATTTAATTGGAGATGAACAGGCAACTTCTGCAATGTAAGCTCTTGTCCAAGTCACTTGAAAAAAGTCCTGAAAATGTAATCAGAATAGGACTCTGCTGGAGAGCTCATCTATTCTTTTTCCAACCATGTCAATTAATCTAACAAAAGGCTTCTTGTATGAATTTTGCTATGATGTTACAGAAAGGAGACAAAATGATCTGCAGAGAACAGAGGGTAGAATAACCCAGGATCACCCCAGAGCCAACTGAAAACAAGTGAAGACACAGGGACAAGAGCAGGTTTCCCACATGCAGAGCCAGAAGTAGAAGCTGTCCACCGATGGAAGCAGAGGAGCACTGGCCTGGGCACAGCGACTGCCCCCGGGGCTCTGGGTGTAGACCAGGCACCTCAGACAGCAACTCCAGCTGAGGATTTCTGTGGAGCTGACAAAGGCAGTCACACAAACGCCCAGATCCTGAAAAGCCCTCACTAATCACATTCTTTGTCATGGCATCTTACAGGTGCTAAACCCCCGCACCACTCCGAAAGTGTTTCCTTAGTAATTATAGCTACAGGGCAAACTAGTAACAAGATAAACCATGTGTCCTTCCAGGAAACATCAATTTCCTCTTCTCTGCTCTGTCTCCACTTCCACTCCTCTGTTTCAAGACCCGGCTCTTCAGATTTTTCAGCCAGCCTGCCCTAACTTGGTTGGCTTCATTCCTACAGCCCTCCAGGGCAAGCAGAGACAGCTAAGGCACACCTGACTAACAAGGGAGGCATCTCCCAGTTTCGTACTTAACCAGGCTTTGTCACCTCATCTCTCACCTCTACTCACCCAATTCTCTGTCCCGTTAAGGAACAATCCTTCCCTCAGCTTCTCTGCTCCGAGACAGATGCTGCCTCTGCCTGTTCCTACCTTCTGTTAGCATAACTGTTTAACTACTCACGGTAAGTTTGCGTTTAGGTTTAAGTCCTGAGCAAACTAGCTGGTGTCTTATGAAAAAACAGTTGTCTGTTCCCGTTAAGATGTCATGTCAAGTGCTATCAGTGCTCTCCTCAGATAACCTGAATAAGATAATCACTGCCATTCTCCCCTTCCTGTTTTTCCCCTGCTGTTCTGTATAAATACTAATAGTATTTTATTTGCTGTATTATTTTTCAGAGTGTACCTTTCTTTTCCATGGATTGCTGTCCACAACAGAGATTTGTTGTTGGAATGTTCCCAGCTCTGACCTTGAATACACTGTGGCTATAACACTACTGAAAACATCAGCTTTCTACTGCCAAATGGAAATCGCTGTCCACTGTCAGATAAGAGATAATGAGTAATAGACAAGCAATAAAAACATTTATGTTTGTTTTTCACCTTTTATCCAAACCCTCTGGTTTTAGCTATCTTGTTAAATCTAGTATTTTCCTTGAAAATTAAAATTTTAATATGTTTGGAACAGTTTGTTCCCAGGAAAGCATGAATGAGGGGGATTAAATTATACCTGTATAGACTTTTCTTAGTGATCGGTAATTACACTGTCACTCATGATGCTATTCATTGCACTTAGCTGCATGGAACTGGGTAAAAACATGACATTTTCCCCTGTACTGGACATAATGAGAATCTATGGCTTTTCAAGGAATCATTCATCAATGAGGTACAGGAGTAAACAAAACATGGGGAAGACGCATTTGGAACACAGGGTTTTTTTCTTCACGCCACAGTATAAGAGACTTTTTTTTACCCTGTGGAGGTTACCAGGTGCCAGGTAACCATCCTCACAATACACCCGACAGCAAACAGTCTGCATGTGCTTGCTGAGCACACTCTCACACCCTTCTGCCTACCCAACCTGAGAAAAACCTTTAACCTTGGTGTGGTTAAAGAGTGGTGCTTGGGGTGAACGTGATTTTGGGATGAGCTTCACTGCAGTCAAATGCATCTTCCTAGTTCTCCATAGAGCTCTGTATATTGAAAAGCTGTGGTACAAAAGGTGCTGTCCAAATGAAGTGCTTCTACTAAAAAACAAACCAAACAGAAATGCATCTTTGTGGCAGAGAGCCACACTGAAGGAACATAAAGTTTCAAGTAGAAGACTCAGAAGTTTGCATTTCCACGAAACGTAAATTAGCTTAATTTGTTGTTGTATCTGACAAAGGACATAGTGAAATCTGGAGAAGACTAAGTGAGTCCACAAAGAATCAAGAATAACCACTTATGTTTTCAGTAGGCTTTTGCATCGGAGTGAAAAGTTCTTTGAAGCTTAAATGATTCTACGAAACATCCTGGCCTCAGCCAACCATATCTCTGTGCTTAGGCACAAATTTTCTAATGTAAGTTGGCCTCAGCCAGCACTGCATAAAGTCTTTTCTCCCATTTTTAATAAATGTCAGTTGTCCTAAACACAGTACTTCACCAAGTGCCAGAGCTTTCAACACTGACCTATAACAGGTATGTTTTAAACACTTTTGGGAGGTTATTCTCTTGCCAGGGTCACTGTGACTTGTATTTAAAAAAAAAAAATGACATCTCCCTGGTAACAGTCTCTTTCCTCCCCTTCAACAACATGCTGTCAATTTAAAACTCTGGAGACTTCTTGCTGCATTAATGTAAGCATAAACTTGTTTTTATCGATTGATGTAACATCAACACACATGAAATAAGAAAATCTATACAGGGAAGTGCTTACAGTTTCAGAGGAAACACCGAAAACTGAGACAACTCAGAGCAGGTGCTGCAAAAAATATGTTGTAGTAAAGTGCCACGGAAGATTCAAGGGGTGCTCGTAGCTGATATTCTAAGGGAACATCAAAGCAAAATATTATACTAGTTTATTTAACATATTTAGTATTTTTATATTTAACTATATTGAATACAGATGAAACAGGACTACTCTGCTATTGCTTATAATCTGTATTTGCCACAGATTACTCAAAAGCACACTGACAAATGAACTACATCTTTACTGATAATGCTTGGCAGGAACATCAGAACACAGATTTTAAGAAAACAGTGTATATTTTCTTCCACTTTGAAGTGGCTGCGGTCAAACTGACACAGTGACTTTTCATGAGAGGAGCAAAGCTTTCAAACAGCTGTGAAGCTAAGGAAAAAGTAAAACTCCTTCACCAGATTGTGCTGTGTTTGTGTGGCCAGGTTTGGGGAGCAGGGGGGCTACAGGGGTGGCTGCTGTGGGAAGCTGCTGGAAGCTTCCCCCGTGAACCGTGGGGCCAATGACACCGGCTCCAGGACAGAGCCACTGCTGGCCAAGGCTGTGCATCACTTCAGTGGCAGTGGCACTCTGGGGTAACAGAGTTAAGAAAGTGGGGAAAAACCTGTGAGGAACAACAGCTTTGGCAAGAGGAGCTAGAAGGGGAGAGAAGAGCCCTGCAGCCCCTAGGGCAGTGTAGGAGCAGAGTGGTGCTCAAGGCGCCGTGGGGCAGATCCCCCTGCAGCCCATGGGGAGCAGACACCGTAGCAGGAGGTGCAGGAAGGAGGCTGTAATCCCGTGGAGAGCCCGTGCTGGAGCAGGCTCCTGACAGGACCGGTGGCCCTATGGGGAGAGGAGCCCACCTGCAGCAGGTTTTGTAGCAGGGCTGGTGATCCTGCAGGGACCCACCCTGGAGTGACAGGTCCCAGATCAGTGCATCCCTCAAGTGCTGCATGAGGCTGCCAGATTCCTTTTCTCCTGCTGGGCCTCCTCACCTTTACCTATACACCAATACATGTTAGAGGCTGTTATAAATGTACACAACATCCCAGCCAAACTTGGGAGGATTGATGCTTTCTCAGTGCTGGACATTTTGAACAAGGAGATAGATACTAAAACCCTTTGTTTCAGTAGAAAAGCTCTGACATAGTCTAATCCCTTTCATTACCCATGGAATTGCTGGGGATGCTGCCATGCATTGGAAGATCAGTGCAAGGTCTCGTGCAACCTTTGTTGTGCAATTGCTCAGATCTACGTCCTTCTTGCTGCAGGGTGTACCTTCAGAGTGTGGGGTGTGGTTTTTGGAACCATTCACTTCTGAGGTAGTTTACCATCAGGCATGATTTTCTTCAAAAATTTAATGTATCTTTACACTCAGTAAAACTTCATGATTTAAAATACCTGCCCTTACACGGAGGAACAAAATCCCTCACTTATTGTGCCACAACAGCTTTTTCATACACCTCAAATTTGTACTGGATCCCATTCTCTTCCTGGATATCAGCAGGGACCCCGGGGTACCTAGGGAGACAGGAGAAGAAAAAGCAAAAGCCAGCAAGTAGGTAAGAATATCATTATGATTCACTTGTAATTTATCACGTTTAGTGCATCACAATCAACTAAAAAAGCAAGTTGTTTGGAAAAAGAAATGAAAACACTGTCTTTAGAACAGATACAGTATTTTTAGGAAACTACAATCCATGATTTATATACACAGCTTTTCTATCAAGAAAGCATACTGACACAAAACAAGCCCCCCAATTTTGGCTTAATACAGAAATACCCAACATTTTTATTAAAGCCTCCACTATGTTATTCAAAATGTCTGCCAAGGAAGAAGAGATTACAGAACACTTTGTTTTCTATTCTGGCCTTGCTTTTCCTAAGTTGGTTTAGAGGAAATGCTAAGGACAAGGTTTTTTACAAGTCTGCAGGAGATTACTAAAGTAGGTGACTGCTACCACAGAAAGAGTTCCTCTATATTTCAGATTTTCTAAAACACTTCTTATTAATAGATGCTTTCAAAAATCTTTTCATCTCCCTCTGAAAGAACAAGGATTTGGTATGAGTAATAGTGACTTGGAGAGAAGAGATACATTTTAAATTTATTTGGTAAGGTTGGCCATCGTCAGGTTTCCACTTTAGTGAGGAAATTACCCGTCATTTTACAAAATCATGTTCTAATGCCAATGTTCATTTCAGTACATTGGCCAAAAACAACGTATACCTGAGGAGCAGCCGAGAGAGAGAGGGAGCTTTGGGTCAGCTCTCAGGACACTCAAATGCGCAGAGTAGTTCGAAATATATGGGAGCTGGAGAAGGTGACTCATCCTCCCCACCCACCTTGTCTGTCCTGCATCCCTCTTCCCTGCCTATCCTCCCCCAGAGCCGTGCTAATCCATTCCTGTGCCCCCTGCAGAGTTTGACTCCTCATATTTTCTGTTTCTTCCGCTGCTGGTCTGTAACCAGCTGAGAGCCAAAACAGGAGCAGTAGGAAGAGGAACAGGTTGGCTCCTCCCCAGTCCTGGAGGCAGGTGTCTGAATTTCTGCTGCCTCCTGAGTGCCTGTTGGATGTAATCTTGCTGGAGAGAACATAAAAGCACAACTGGAATATGACAAGAGTAATATAGAAGGAACCACAGTGAATGGCAGAAACTAAGTTTTTGTACACCTTTTCCTACTATGTGTGTTAGGAAGAAGTAATTTTCTCCAGAGGAAATGAAAGAAGGCTTGAGCTTTATACCTTAGAAATGTATAAAGCTCAAGCCTCTCCAGTCAAACCCATTTAAATTGTCTTTGGCAATTTATCAAAGACATTCAGAGACCAAATACTATTTACTAACAACACACTGAGAACTACAAAGCTTAGTAAATATTTGAGTAATTCTAAACCAGGAAACAATAAGAAAAAGCTACTTTGGAAGCAAACTGACATAGACAATTCTTTACTGTAAAGATTACAGGAAAGTTGAAGAACGCAGCAAGTTCCAAGAAAATCTGTGCTGAGCATGGTGCCATCCCAGGTTGTAAGTAAAGTATGACTGGGGAAAAATTCACCTCTATCTCAAACCAACATGGCCTTAATAGAATTCTTAAAACATTCAAATTAGATTATTCTGAAGACAAGCCTGGTATGCATTTTGGTACTCACTCTGTTAGAAGCTTGTAGTCTTTATGGTCAATTTCTGGAAAAAATGTGTCGCTTTCAAATTCTTTCAAGATTCTTGTCACAAACAATCGATGATGAATTGGCTTCTCCATTGCTGCCTTTAGAAACAACACAAACTCAGTCACAATTTTATGTATCACAGGCTTTTAGCAAAGCCGTGGAAATTACTCTCTGAATCTCCTCTATTAGACTCTGCTGAAGAGCACTTTCTAAAGGGGTAATTTCGCCCTGTGTCAGTTCCACCTGGTAAGTGGCAGCAATACCTATTCTCAGAGCCTGGGGTATCTGACAGAAGTTAACAACGAAATCTGAATAGCCCTGTGAGAAGAAAGGAACAGTAGGCCCAGTGGCAACAAGCAATTTCTAAATCACACCTCTTTGAGAGCAGGGAGGTTTAGGCAGTGGGAGATGCCCACATGTCAAGATAATTTGTTCTGAAGTTTTATAAATATTACTGCTAGGGATTTGTGCTGTATTTTTTGGAATTCCAGAGATCAGTTTACTCCTCAGTTTAACTTCAAAGCTGGATCTCTGAATTGTGGCAAAATGGTAACACATACTGAAAGTTTTTACATTTCCAAGCTCCTTGGATGAAAATGTTCTAAGATATTGTTTGTTAGGTGAGTTTTTCACTAACAAATTCAGAATTTAAGAATATATATTTTGACTTGAGATTGAAAAAAAGGCAACTCTTCCAGACTTTGTGGGCATTAAAATAACCCACGAAAAGCTATGCTGGGGTTGGTTACAATACACTTTTGAAAAGCTTGCAGCTGCTCCTCCCTTTCCCTTAAACTGGCAACGAGCAATGCTCTTTGTGGAAGGTGACTCACCATCCAGGCTATTAGGTACCACTTCAACAAGCACAGGAACCGAGTAATAACAAATGGAATCCAATAAAATTAATTGTTACCACTGCAGAGAGGTTAATTTGTAGAAAAGCCGCTCTACTAGAGAACAGTTAAAAATTAAAGGGTAAGTCACAGCACGCAAGCATCCAACTGCAGTGAACTGGTGTCCATCCAGCTCGTACAAAATACTAGTATTTTTCTTTAAGGACAGAGAGGTAAGAAGAGTCACACCTGCAAAATGACAGAAGAATAATAACCTGCCTCACAAATAAAAACATTTTGTGTTCTGTAAACAGAGACACTTCTGCTTCGTCATAGAAGGATAAATCAACTTCTTATCCAGCTCTGCAGGAATTCAGCTTCATCAAGAACTCTCTGCCACCACAGGAGGGACCGACCACAGGGGTTGCAAAGAAGGCTGAATTTAACCCAAAGGAGACCAGATGGTGACCTCTGTTCTAGGTAAATGGTTTCACTAGCTGAGTGAACCAACCAGCTGTGTCACTGTCCCCACCTTCATAAAACAAGTGCAAATGCTCCCTCAGTTTGCCAGACCAGCTCTGGAGGCCTGTAGCCTTCTGTAGACAAGTCAGAAGGCAACTTGAGAAAACTTCAGAGAAATAAATTTTGTATCAAACACAAAACCTTCCACAGGTGGAGCCTGCAAAGGAGCCTGATCATCGAGGGCTGGACTCTGACACTGCCTCAGTGAAATACTGCTGAGGACATGGCACGGGGGCAAAGGAGCTTTATCACAAGGCTGTCATTTCCACAAGGAATGAAGCATCCTCCCTGATACTCAATTCAGTCGTGCCCTGTCAAGCTCACTCCATCAGTTTCACCACATTTTTGGAACCGAAATTAGAGCAGAGTGCAGAACTGCTGGAATGCTGACATACTCACTCCACACATCACAAAACCATACTGTACACATAAGGAAGTTGACACCCAGGTCTATTGTTTTTTAGTAGATTTGTAGGTGTGTGTTTTTGTTGTTGTTGGTTTTGTTTGGGTTCTTTTAAGATCCTGTTTAATATTTAAGGATGTGATGGACTTACAGCTCCTATTCCTAGTAAAACCTCAATTTTCTTTTTGACCAGTCTAAACCACACAGTTTAAATGTATTTAAAAGAGACCGATATAATTTATACCAAGCACACTCAGAGAGTAAGCTGGTCCAGTGGAAGGTGTCCCAGTCTGTGCCAGGAAGTTTGCAATGAGATGAGCCTTTAATGCCTTTCCAACCTAAACCATTCTGTGGGTCCTTGACCCCCTGGGATGTCCAGAGAGCACTATTTTTCAGAGTCAAGGCCAAGACCTGAACCTCTCAGGAGACAATACCTCCACACAGGTGCAGCAGAGTCTGAACTCAGAACAGAAACCTGTTTTTGAAATCACAGAATTGCAGAATCACTAAGCTTGGAAAAGACTTCCAAGATCATTGAGTCCAACTGTAAATGAATCTTCCAATTGCCCCCACTTACCACATTTGAGTTGTACCAGGGAGCAGGTTCGATATCCATGAATGATATTTCTTGGGGATGAAACCAAGCCAGAAACTGTGCTCCATTACATCTCATAAGCTCTGACAGCTATGAGGGAACCCCAGGGCCAGAACCAATGAGTGAGACAGCACCCAACCAAACAAGAAGCACTCAGAAGGCAGCACACAGCCCTCAAAACGTGAAGTGCTCCCACAAAATCATGGTGTGCCTGCCACGATGCATAACAGCTTCGGAACTGCTGTAACCTACTGACCACTGCTGGGCTCCTCCTTCCTCATACAGACAACCACAACTGCTTCTGGAACTCAGGACATCCAGAAAAGTGCAGAGAGGATCCAGATGGCATTGCACTAAGAACCAAGCAAATTAACGTGGTAAATGTGTGCTGTATGAAGTCCAAAAGCTTCCCTGGGGGCATTGCTACTGCTCTGCGGCTACAATAAGGGCTGATGAGGGGATCAGTGTCCAGTCAAAATCAAGAGGATGACACCCACCTCACTGAACTGATGGAACTGTTCTCAGTCTTTCCTGCTCTTACTTGCCAATACTACCACTCCACCCAGCTGTGCCTTCCCCCACTGCTCCACCTCTCCCTGATGCAGAGGTCAGGTCACACTTTCCTACAGTGTGTCTGAGTACAGCATCAGTGTGACCCACAGGAGGACTTGGCTGGCCACCACAGCTCTCACAGAGGACCTGAGGCAGCTGATGCCAATCCTCCCACCCCAGGAGAACTGTGTCCTTGAGAACTGAGGGGCAGTGGGAGAGATAGCCATAACCAACAGATGGCTGCTCTGTGTCCTTATAAATGTTCACAGACTTGGTCTTCTCTCTTCTGCAGTCGGAGGAGGAGAAGGATGTGAATAGCAGGAATCCCCTGCCTCCATCCCATTCCTGTCCCAAAATACCACCCTGGAACACATGCTCCAGCAGGAGGTCACATCTGGCTGGTGTTTCACTGTGGTGTCTGGGCCCAGCAAAAGGCACTGCAAGGCAGGTGCTCAGACATCCTGAATGGCCCAGGGCACCCAACAAGGGTGTGGGAAACTAAGGCAGCCAAGGCCTGCAAGGTCACGGCACATTCCCTGCTCACATCACCTACAGAAACACGGCTGGCAGGATTGTTCCCAGAGCTTGGTGACAACAGTCCTGATGGTGGTGGACATCCCCATGCCAAACTGATGAAGTGATCAGATGGTGCTAAGGTTACAGGCTGTGTTAAAAGGCTCCACAGGACAACACACCACCATCTCACATAACGATGTGGGCCCTGGAGGTGTTGTGTGGCAATGGCAAAGATGCTGCTCTAGCTCCCGACAGATGCCCTCAGTTGTGCACCCTCACATCCAGTACCATTCTGTGTCTACTTCCTACTCCCTAGGACCTCACCCCAAAGGGATGTCATCAGACTGAGCTCACTGTGCCTAAGACTACAGACCAACCTATTCTCAGTGCTGCCCTGAGAATCCCCACATCTTCCTACTCCTCCTCTGACACCCACAGATGCCCAACAGGCTGTCAGGGCAGCCCCACCCAAGTGCCACGGGTGACTGTGGTTCTGTTTTGTAGTGATCCCCAAAGAAAATCACCCTGCTGCAATGAGTTAGCAACCCACAGAGCAAGTAACCTGCATGGATCACATTCCCTGCCCACAGGATGATAGGGATAGGGTCAGACAAAAAACTGTCACAGAGAAGCTGGAGGCAGATCCCACTGCAAATCTGCCACCTGCAAGTGCTTGCCTTGAGCTAAAGGGGCAGCAAGAAGCTCTCATGTGAAATCCTTCCTGTCTGACAGCAGAAGTATAAACAGACTTTGTTTTCTGCAAGACAGTCCTGTAACAGCCTGAATAATCACAATGGGGTAGCCCCTTCTATAGGCAAGCACTGGCCTGTATTAATGAACAAAATCAGTTCTTGATCTTTGAGCCACACTAAGTGCTTTAAAACCAAATACCTGCAACTACTAAATAAAATTATTCACTCCAATTACCAACTGCTATTTCCCACACATTTCTACATAGTATAATGGAAACAGTCCTGTAACATCTTTTGTGAGTCTTTAATACAGGCACCAAAGATATTACTTGCAGTTTTGGTAGAGGTGTATGGTCCCCATCAAACCCTTTCAGTTAACATCACAAGGTACTTTGAGTGCAGGAATCCGTACAGAACAATCAGATTTCTCACTAATGTAATTAAGCTTTCCTTTGAAATGTCTTGCGTAAATGCTTGAAAGGGGGAAAACAGCTAAAATTTTACAACCACAAAAGGGTTTGGGATGGACAGACCCTTAAAGCTCATCTTGTTCCACAGGCAGGGACACCTCCCACTGTCCCAGGCTGCTCCCAGCCCCAATGTCCAGCCTGGCCTTGGGCACTGCCAGGGATCCAGGGGCAGCCACAGCTGCTCTGGGCACCCTGTGCCAGGGCCTGCCCTCCCTGCCAGGGAACAATTCCTTCCCAGTCTCCCATCCAGCCCTGCCCTCTGGCACTGGGAAGCCACTGCCCCTTGTCCTGGCACTCCAGGCCCGTGTCCAAAGCCCCTCTCCAGCTCTCCTGGAGCCCCTTTGAGCACTGGCTGGGGCTCTGATGTCTCCTGGAGCCTCCTCTTCTCAAGACTGGACATTCCCAGCTCTCTCAATGCTTTTCCACGACCAGGGTAACCAGGTCTCTCATTGCTTTAAGACACATTCCCTTGTACTGATCAGCACAAATAGTGCATCCCAAATTACTCTTGATCAGAACTGCCAATTTATAATACGAGTATTGGTGAGTAATGGTCTAAAAAGGGCATTCTTTTCTACCAATAATATCAGCCAGAGGCTGGAAAAACAGTTAAAATAGAAGCCTCCAAGACAGGTGCTCCTGGAAGAAGGAGCAGAAGCAATGGCTCTTTACAGCTGAGCCCATGGCTGGGGCAGGGAGGGGGCAAATGCTGCTGCTCACAGCTGGCTCCTGCTGGGCTGCTGTGCCCTCTGTGAGGAGAAGCCCTCCCCAGACACCCTCTGCATGCATGGAACAGGCACTGTCACGGCTGAGAGAGAAGGACATTTCTTCTGTAGCATAATACCTGATTATGGGCTGAATGCATCTGCACATCAAACATATGGTGGGCCTCGTGACGAGGAACAACAGTGGTATTTCATGTGCATCTCATTTTCTTACAATCTTAGCAATCTCTAAGTACTTCACTGTTTTTACTGCAAAAGATGCATTTCCTCAGACACAGAGAAGAGGTTCATGAGAGGCACAAACCATAAAGGCAAACAAGTACCAGAAAAATGCATTTTCCTACCCCCATACACAAGTCACAGTATCAGCCCTAATTTTCCACCAGGTGCACTATGGCACTGTCATCACATACCTAATGTCCAAGTGCCAAACAACAACTGGAGTGTATCTCCCAGCACACTTGTAATGACTAAAGGACAGCAGCACTGTTTCTTTCACTGTTAAAAAGAATTTGTTTTACAATTCTTGACCGAGGGAGTGGGAGCAGTAGGAACACTGCTAGATGGGAAAGCAGAGTGAGTGTGACCTTTTGTTGTATGATTATCTCCTGTTATTGCTGACACCATGACCTGTCAGCTCTCTCTAAATCCTATTTTCTTCCCCATTTACATGTATAAAAGTGTCATGTTCTGGCTAGAAAAGCTGGATCATTTTCCTTTTTACATCCTTTGCAGGGTCAGTCAGCAATCTCAGTAAAATAAACATAACAACATGGGCTCAGTGAAATAAACATAACAATATGGGCTTTGTCTGAAAAACCTAGCAATTTAGGTATTTAAGAAGAGCTCTCAAAAGCACAATAACTGTGTGACATTGGCCTGCTGGCAAGAGCAATGTTCAGTTTCTGGATGGGTATTCTGAACTCGAGAGATGAGATCTTACTCTCTGAGACCTGTTCTGCTGCAATCACTGCAGTTTGCTGGTAATGGGAAGGGAAAGCACTTCCTAAAGCAGCAGTAATAGGAACTTCATCCTCATCCCATCACAGAAAATGAGTAATTTAGGAGCAGGCTAAATGTACCTTGTACACTGAGGTGCCTCCCACGATCCAAACCATGTCTACTTTACTTTTTAACTCTGGTGAATCCAAAAGAGCTAAAGCATCATCCAGACTTTTGGAAAGATAATGTGCTCCTTTTGGGGTCTCCCTAGAAAAAGCAAAGTGTTATTACTAAGTGAATAAAGGACAATTCATCATGGTCATCAATACAAAGAAGATACAAAATGTGAATTGCTGAATGAACAAATAACTAAACGTTTCATGTTAGTTAACTACTTTGAAGTGCCTGTTATTGACATATTATGTTAGAAGTCTTATCTGACAGCAGGATTGTTCAACAGATCACAGCTTAACCATAATTTAGGAGGGATTATAAATTAAAAATCTGAAATTTTATAACATGTTTTTGAAGAAGTGTAATTGAGAAATTTATGTATCTATAATATAAATACATAATCTATAAATTAAACATAGATCATTACATACAGATATTCAAGAAATTAAATGTAGATTTTGACTTGAATTTCAGAACGTTAAAAAAATGCATTTTCCTCAAAATAAAAGTAGTTGAAAAGCAATATTCCCTATCTACTCACAAACTCGGCTGCAAATCCACCAACACCCTCCAATAAACCACTACAAGTGGACATTTGTATTTAAAAATATTTGTGTGACTGTGGGTGATGCATTCAAGAGAGGTGTGAAAAAGGACAATTCATCCACAAATCCTAATGAAAATAAACTTTAAAAAATGGATTTAGGGCCACCAGTCTAAGCAGGAACTAGAAAAATACAGTTAAATACATGAGTCAGAAACACTATCGAAAATTGTCAAATGGTTTGTGAGTAGAGCTAGAAGTAGCACTCATAATGCAAAGTAATGACAATTACCTTGTGAATGAATTTTAAAAAATTAAATATTCAGAGTAAAGTAGTTATGACACTCAGAACCAACAGCAGAAATGCTTTCTAACCAGGTATCAAAAATGCTACATTTGGAACTGCTGCATGTTGTAATGCTACAGACATTTTTTGGTGCAGGTTTTTATTTGTTTTACAGGGCCCTTATTTGCCATACTTACTTGAGCTCCCTGCTGAGCACAATATTAATTCTGTCTTTTAAAGGACGGTTCTTCTCTGGAATGGAGAACCACGTTTTTTTACCCATTATCAGTGCATTCTGTTTACCTGAGCAAGAGAGGATTGATTGGAATTGTTTAGAGACACTGATGGACTTCCCCTCCCTTCCGAGCCCCTCTTCAGCAGCTAACGAAAGCACAAGCTCAGGCCCCAGTGCTCAGAGCCTGCTTGTGGGCTCAGTGCCTGCTCAGGCACTGAAACAATCCCACACACACTCATAAACTCACTATAATTTCTAAAAGAAGAACCAGTCATATTTAATCTAAAGCCCGAGTGCTACAGGTGCTTGGTCATGTAACACTCACCCATACATGTAATTTCTGACCAACCCCAGGCATTCATAACCTAATTACCTCTTATATGCAAAGCTGCTAAGGAAAGGAATGTTTGTCTTTATGAGGAAATGTTGTCAGAGATATAAACACAGTGCCAGCATGGTCACTCTCTCCACATTGTTTCCAGGCTGAGAGACACCAGAGGCAACCCTGACATCCCTGATGTGAAGATTTATGGTAGCATAATCCATTAAGAAGTCTGGTTATGAAGCAGTTTACCTGCCTAGCATCAAAGATCACAGCTTATCAAAATATCTGCAGGCAAAATGTTTCTTTTTAATTGCATTTCAAACATCTTTTTTCTTGATCACAGGTTCCTTGTGCCAGGTAAGATGCAACTTGCAGCCATCTAAAAAGACTTGTAACTGTCAATTGTGTTCTGTCCTTTTTTTGTACATATAAGGTTGCAAAGGGTTGATTCAGGTCTCCAAAACATAAGCAAAGTTTTTCACTTAGGACTGTTTCAAAATGAGATTAGACATTCCTTGTGGATTATGGAACCGACCTTCAAATCAGAAAACTGAGTAAGTCACCTAATCAAAACAAGGGAATACATCAAACCGACCAGAAGTGAGTTTTTACTAAACATGTGAGTTTTAACAGCATAAAAAAACCCCTACACAAACCACCACAGAGTGACCGTGTTGACAAAAACTGCAGCATTTCTGCTCTGCTGTCAATATGGATGGGATTTTCTGGTGCATGGGGATGGCTCAGCACTCAGAAAACTCAGCAAAATTACTGCCACAAGGGTCAGCGGGGTGGATCGAATGGCCAAGGCTGAGCAAACAAGTTAGATAAGCTAACACAGACCGAAAAAACCCAACCACCTCTGCTAATTAAGCAGCTTGTGAAAACCTTCCCATTCTGAACTTGGAGTTTTGTGTAAGGACGTGTTAGGTGAACTTTTGATGAAGTTTTCTGGTGAAAGAAGGATTTGAAACTTGTTTCATAACGGATCACCTGCATCTCCTCTGAAATATTTGGTTCGTTATCCTTCCCCCGTAACGGGAAGGACTACAAAGGGCTGGCACACGGGTGAGCTGTGTGCAGGAGCAGGGCCGAGCAGGGCATGCCGCGCTCCCACGTTACCTTCCACGCGGGACGTGCTCGTCATCCTCTGGAAGTACTTGTACTCATTCCTGCCGGGGAAGCACCAAGTGCGTTACAACGTGTCTTCTGAATAAATTCTCTCATTTCTAATTTTTTTTTTTGGAAAGTTCTCTAATTGCGACACCCCCCCCCCCCCCCGCCCCCCTTCCCCCATGACGGGAGTGTTGCCGGAGCCCCGGTTGAACGGGGCCTGGGCCGGTGCCACGGCCGAGGCGGGACCTTTGGCCCCCAGCTGTGCTGGCATGAGCGATAACCTGCGCGATTCCCCGCGGCCATGGCAGGAGAGAGAGCCCACCCTGAAATCCCCA
>VZTN01002310.1:0-47662 GCA_013400515.1 Erpornis zantholeuca | reverse complement strand
GGGATCCCCGTATCCCGGTGTCCCGGTGCCGCTGCCCGGGACACCGACACAGCGGGACACGGCGCCAGGGCCGCCGCAGCCCGGGCTGCGAGGTCCCGGCTGAAGCATCTCTGTGACGCAGGCACTGGTACCCAGCTCTGGGGAGCAGCCTGGGAGGAAAGACACGGAGCTGCTGGGCAGGGTCCAGGGTAGGCCCCAGAGGTGATCCGGGCTCTGCAGCATCTCTGTGCTGAGCAGAGGCTGCGGGAGCTGGGCCTGGTCAGGCTGGAGAAGGGAAGGCTGAGAGGAGATCCCAGCAATGCACACAAACACCTCCAAGGGCTGCCAGAGGATAATGCCAGGCTCTGCTCAGGGCTGCCAGGGCCAGGATGGGCAGCAGTGGCCATCAAATCAAGCACAGGCAGTGCCAGGGCAGCAGGAGGAAGAACTTGTGTCCGTGCAGGGGCAGAGCCCTGGAACAGCTGCCCAGGGAGGGCCTGGAGTGTTCCTGTCTGGAGCCATGCCAAGCCCAGCTGGACACGTTCCTGTGTCCCTGCTTTGGGGGACCCTGCCTGGGCAGGGGCTTGGGCTGGGGGAGCTCCAGAGGTCCTTCCAACCCCAGATATCCTGGGATTCCGTGATACAGAATGTGCCTGTTTTGGAAGAGCTGAAGCTTGGCATGGGTTTGCTGAACTGGGCAGGGCCAGGGTGTTGGTCTGTGTCATTGGGGCTTCACTCCAGTGTTGGACTCCTGGCACACGTTGTGCCTTCTAGGTATGCAAAATATGGAATATGTTGAGATTATCATAAGTCAGGATGTTCTCTGAGGTTTGATCTTTGTGCACTTTGAAGCCTGGTCAGCAAGAAGTGAGACCTGGTCAGTGGGACAGGCAGCAGCTGCATCCCTCAGTCAAGGATGTCCTGGAATTAGCAGGTTTTAAGGGTGTAACTGGGGATGTTGGTGTACATCCACGTAGGCATTGCAAACTTGTCACAGTGGTCTGGGTTCACATCTCCTGCAGCTGAACCCTGTTCCTGACAGTACCACACCTCCCAGCTGCAGGTCAGGGAGACCTGGCCAGGCACAGGCCCTGCCCCTGAGCCGCTGCAGAGGTTGGCTGGGGGCACAGAACCTGTGGGGCAGCTCCTAATGGATGCTCAGAGAGGGGCAGTGCTTGGGAAGGGGCCAGCTCTGGATTAGTTCTGTGTGTCAGTAGTGGCAGGGAAAGGGCTGTGGAACACAGTGAGCAGCCAGGGCTGGCAGCACTGATGTGACACCCAGGGTCTCTCTCTCGTGTGTCACTGCTGGCTTGTGGCATGCTGAGGAATGAATCCCATTTTTGGGGCAGCTCTGGCTTACAGTGAGGCGAGCTCCTGTCCCGGGGGTTGGAGCTCAGGTGACTCCAGGTCTGAGTGCTGTTAGGTGCAAGGCTGAAAGAGCCTGCAGTGATCCAGGTGCTCCCTGTGTCACCACTGGGAGAAAGTGGCTGTCTCAGCACTTGGATTTCGTTCTGAGTTTATATTTTCCCGTCTCCCTGTAGTTACTGTTTCCAGACCCTTCTGGCCCTGAAGGGCGTTTGCTTTTTCTACCTGTGACTCAAGTCAGCTATTTTGGTTCCCTTTGGTCCAAATGTATTTTGAAAGGTGTGGTTACAGTTTTCTGCCCTTGTAGAAAAAACTTCCTAATTAGTGTTAATTTGGTAGTATTTACAGTGGGCTTGAAAACTCCTACTCGTGTGGGCTGTGCTTATGTGGAGTTTTTGGGCTTAGCTGGTGAGGCTGGAGTTCCTGCTCAGTTGTAAGGAAATTGAAATTGCCTGGTTACACCATCTGAGGTTACCATATGACATGTGGATGCAAGCTGCTGAAAGCACCTGTTGTGTGCTTCTGTGCAAAGTGTTGATGTTGAAGTTAGAAGTTACTTCATATTTAGTCAAGCTTCTTGCAGTAGATCAATGATGGAACAGCAAATTTGATGAAGTTTTTGCTTGCACAGTGTTCCAAGTGCATGTCTCAAAAGACATCGAAGGAGCAGGATGCTCCAAACCCCTCCAACCTGGCCTTGAACAATTCCAGGGATGGGAAGTTGGATTATTTTGCATTAACTCTCTGTGAAGTTGCTGGTTGCATTATTCTCTTTCAGAGGACAGCACAAACAGAAAAGGTAACTGAACTTATTAGTTTAATTTACATTTCAGGCTTCTGAATTTGGCACAAAAAGGAGCACATCTGCTGAAAGCAATGAACTCTGTGAGAAGAAGATGAAGGCACGACAAATTACTCTGGAAGAGATCTGTAACCCACTGAAGACTCAGGTTAAAAGTGAGTGGACTGTAAGCAAACCTTCAAGTGTTGACAGCCAGTAAATAAGGTTTTCATTGCCAGATATTAGAAAGTGTTTTGGCAGCAACTGCCAGAAGCATCTCTTGGGTATAAGATATATCTCTGAAGAGCCATGATGAGTACCCTTCCGTGGCTCAGAAGCTAGGCCTTTGAGCCTTGCTCCAGAACTACTCTGCAAATCCACTTCATCTAACTCAGCTTTACCAGGTTCTCAAGTCAGCAAAGTCCAGAGGTCCAGGCAGAGATGCTGCCACTTTCCTTCCTGTGTTGGTTTGAGTCTTAGGCCTGCTCTGAAGCATGGCTGACACTGACAGCCCTGTGGAGCCTGGTCTGTGGCTGGTGTGCCTGAAGGCTGCCTCAGAGTGAAAAGCTGTAATGCAGTGCTTCTGCTGTGAAACAGCAGCTGCTTCACTGCCTTGGAAATGCTGGAATTCCATCTGGCTCTGAACAGAGGATTTAATAAGTTAATGCTGGCATGAAAACCAGTCAGTGAATATAAAGTTCATTACATTTCAGTAAAAAGAATTAGCCTCTTAAGTTTCAAAGTGGGAACTGTATTAGATTTGTTGGTGTGATGCTTTGAAGTATTCGTAGCACACCCTCAAGAAGCAATGTTGTCTGCTTAAAATATGTACTGAAATCATGTTTGATTCCAGTATTCTTGGCTAACTTTGTGGCTGTGCAGTTGTCAGTCCAAAAATAATGATGCATCTCTTCCCACACAGAAAGAAGCACACAGGTGAGGAATATTGGTTTTCCAGGGAAGTTAACCAAGCTGTTTACATGCATGATTCTGTCAGGCTGGCAGAAATACTGCAGTGGGAGAGGAGAGGGAATGTGGGGAAGAGAGACATGGAGCAAAATGGTTGTGTTCTGTGCTTACTGATGTTCTTCTAATAGACATTCTCTTTTAGAAAATGAATTGCTGATGTCTTTTTGCTGTGTGTTTTCACCGAAGCAGAACCGCAGAAGTGTGAAAAGTCCCGTATCTGTTTGCAAACTCTGGACAGGCTGAGAGAGTTCTGCAGTGATTCAAACCAGCAGTGTGCCAGAGTCCAGGAGGATGGCTTTCAGGAGAAAGAATCCCTGAGTTTGGAAAAATGTCCCAGTATTACTGGGAGAAGCTCAGAGTTGAGAAATCCTCCTCCGTCTTGGGACACAAAGGTTGCACAGAAGGTACAGAGAGCTTTGGTCCCATGGTGTGTGTAGATGGCTGGTTATGGGTTAAAACTGCAAGCTTTGGCACAAGCTTCCTTTTGTGTTCTTGTGCTCTGATGTGAAATGGTGCAGCAGAACCCCACAGACCTGTGTTGGTGTATGAATGTTTGTTCTTTGCTTGGTGAGCAGCATGGCTATTCTGGCTCTTCAGTGGTACCATTGAACAACAGCATCGTGAGAGAGCTGAAACCCTGGTGGAGTAACTTGTGGCTGTGGGGGAAGCTGTAATACCCTAGCACCACGTGTTGAGAGTGGCACTTTGCTCAGCTTGCTTTCAGTTCTACTGGTTTTGATGTGGGCTCTCAAATTTCTAACAGGCTTGCTTTGCAAAAATATTGTTTATGATTATCACTGAGATGTGGCTGAATCCAGCTGCTGGTAAATCTAGATAGTAAAGGTATCACTGCTTTTTCATCTGCAGAAGACAGGGGTAGTTCACAAGAAAAATTATCATTGTGATAGGTATGGTGCGAGTCAAGAGACTTGAGTGGAGTAATAGCATTTTGCTTCCCCTTTAATTAAGGGGCTAGTTAACCTTAGTTAATTGGTGGTTTTAGGGGTCAGTCTGCTCAGTTTGACGTATTCAGGTCTCAGAATGCATCTCATGGCTTACTGTGGCAACTGCTCTTTACTGGAGTTCTACATGTGGCTTTTTGGGGGAAGGAGCTCGCATGAGAAGCTGGTTTTAACCTGCCCTGTCTGAAGGCTGCGAGCTTCCACTGGGAGTGTGTGCTCTGTGTGAATGTGGGGATCCAAATGCTGAAGGGAGCAGCTTGGGAAGTGGCGAGGGAATTCTGTTGTGGTAAGACACTGAGGTTATGAAGGTGTGGTCAGCTGGAGAACACTGATTCCAGGGCTGGCCTGCCTTCCTTGGAATGGTTGTTTTTAAGGTGCTTGTGTCTTGCTTGTTTCTTAGTGACCTTCTTCCAGCTGCTGATTTACAACCATCTCCACAAGTCAGCTTTTGTGTCTGTTTTTAGTCCTTTTGCCTACTTTCAAGCCCTTGTGACACATGCTTTGTCACGACAGTCTCCTGTAAAACAAAACAAGGTCATCTTGCTTGGCTGCACAGACCTTGGATCGAAGACTGCCAGGTCCTTGGGCTGAGGATTTTGCAGCAGAGACATTTCAGCTCCCGAGGCCACCCAGGTTCTGGGCATAGTGCAGCTTTATTTATGCTGGGCTGTGTTCTCTTGCTTGATGGTCTGCAGTTGTGGGGATTCTGCAGTTACAGCTAGGTGTTCTTTTTCCCCAGCTGGTCTCTGACTGCACCCTTTGTACATTCCCATGACCTAAAGTACATGGTTTAAGTAATCTCTGTGGTATTTCTGCATTTCCATTGCTGCTAAACAGTCTGTTCACTTTGTTTCTTGTAATCTGAATGGGTAGAAATGGAAATGTAATGGATTTATTTGCAAATACAAAATTTATAGCACAACCTGATCAATGAAGTTTTGAATAGTCTTATGCTTTAAAAATTTCTGGAGGGTGTTGTCTTTGTATTTTTTTTTTTTGAACCGGTATTATCTGTGCTGGATGCTGTGGTATAAGTGAGGAGGAACTCTGTTGTAAGTGAAATACTTTTTTGCATTTTTCTCTGCACTTCTGAATCCATCACTGCTGACAATACAGAGCAAGGCAGTTGTACAGCTGAACTTGCTTGGCAAGAATAGGCTACATAATGTCATTGTAAATAATACACTGCAGACAGACTGGGCTCAAACCCTTTCACATTTAAGGCTTTAGTAATATAGATTTTCTGTATTTAAGTTCTTCTGGAAGGTTTGCTGAACTGAGGAAGTGCAGACTGGAGAAGGAGTACAGTTTTGGTAGCTGAGACAGGGAACTGAGACTCAGATTGTTTTATTTCTTGATTTACTGTGGATTCTTGGAACATCATAAATCTCCATGCTGGAGTTTCTCACCTGTAAGCTGGAGCAGTAATTCATCCTTATTTCAATAAATGGCCAGTTTAGACTGGCCAGTCTTTGCAGCTTGCATTATCTTGGTCTCTGCTTTGAGAGCTTATGATACAATAGGGTTCTGATTTCACCTGAGCTGTCTGAGGACTAACTAACTTTGGCATCCAAGACTTTTTTTTAAGTCCTCTTAATTCCAAATGTACTGTATTCTGCATATCCTGCTTCAGTAGTTGTGCTGCACCTGGAGGGGCTCTTCAATGTAAAAACAATCTTTAGCTCTGTGGTCAGTGTAAGCCAAGGGAGGACCAATTGATTTGCTTGATGATTCCTAATTATACTTTTCCATCTTTTATTTACAGGAGCAGTTACAATGTAATCTTAGTCAGTTTTCTGCATCCCTTAAGTGCTATGAAAATTCTCAAAATTCTTCAGATACAAATCTTAATAAAAGAACCAAAAGCATTTACACTCCACTCGAACTCCAATTCATAGAAATGAAGAAAAAGTATAAAGATGCTGTTTTGTGTGTGGAATGTGGATACAAGTACCGGTTCTTTGGAGAAGATGCAGAGGTAATTTTTCCCATGGTTACAGAAAGGCACTTGCATTATGCTAGTGTCCTTCCAGGTCTCTGGCCACTTCCAGAAGGGAGACTTCTTTGGGGCCTAAGTTTTGTGGGGTGTTTTGTTTTGTTACTTGAAATCAGAATGACAAACTCTCTGCATGCTGACATTGAAGGCTATCTGTTATGCACACGTTTTTTTGCCAAAATGGCATTTATTATTTTGTAATCACATGGTGGTGATTGCTGTCTTATATGTGGAGAATTTAAGGTGGGTTTCTAGAATATGTGAGAGTTGAAAAACTTTCAGAGGTGAATTATGTATCATAGCTCATAACTCTACTATAATAGATATATATAATATACAATTCTAATGTATGACATTAGGAATCTTTCAAATTGAAAGACAGTGGAGCAAGTGGTGTTAAAAAAGATGAATATATTACATTTAGCCTGAGTGCAGAGAGCATTCTGAATGCATGTCCAGATGTGGCACCTACACATGACAGATCTGTAGGAACTGGGACTGTATAACAAATGATATAATTTTAAAGTGATGCTTCATAAATGTTTCATAATGCTTTTTCTTGTAATCTGTCCCAAAGTCGTTGTTACCAACCTTTGTCTGGTGCTATTTCCACACTTCAGACCAGTGAGAAACGTTGCTTGGTTACTGGGAATTCATTTTCCCCATCATATTTGTGCTCTGTAATTTGTCTGCTCGTTTGCTGGTGTACTTACAGTCCAGAAATAGAAATATGTTGTTCAGATAGGTCAGTGTTTCCTGTCTGTCCTGCCTAACACCACATTCTCTGGTCAGAGAGCACCTGCCTTTTTGCTAAGGGGCAAAAAGACAAACACAAATCACGCATGATAATGTCACATTTTAGTAAGTGTTGTTACTCTTTTTTATTAAGTATTTAGTCCCCACTGCTGTTCAATATTGATTTTTCAGTATTTTAGTTGATTGGCCAGGTTAATCCTATCTTTATGACCACAGACTGCATACTTCCATTCCGGGTGCATTTTTAGTGGTGTGGAAACCATTTGACCTTTTGTTGAGCTGTGTTTCAGACCCTGTGTGTGCAGTGTGGGTGGTTTACCTCACACTGGTAAAGATCAAGGTGCAACCTTAAAACCTGACACCTGCAGCCTGTGATAGTGAATCCCCTGTTTATGGCAGTGCCATAAGGGGCAGGAAGGTGGAGGGGCCCCTCCAGGCTTTCTCCTGGAATGCTTTCCCTTTGTCACCGCGCTTTTAATTGTAGTTGTGCATCACTGTTGTCATAGAGATAAGCTCCTTACCTTCTTAAGTTACTTTGTGACCCGTTGGCTGACTGTTGTTGCACCTCGGCAGATTGCAGCTAAAGAACTGAACATTTACTGTCACCTGGATCACAACTTCATGACTGCCAGCATTCCCAGCCACCGGCTCTTCGTCCACGTGCGCCGCCTCGTCGCCAAGGGACACAAGGTCAGCCCTCACTTCTGACTGAGTACAGCATGGCTCGGAGAGAGCTCGCACTGCTCGTACCACAGCCTGATTTCAGCTCATTATCACCGGTTCCTGCAATAGAAATGGCCAACTTTCCCTTTGTTTCAGTTCCTCTGTGCTGGGGGTGTCGTGAACCTCCAGCAGATTCAGAGAAGTATCTTCATTTTTTCAGGAACAGTTCCAGAACAATTAGTTTTCTCGGTGTTTCTGTATCAAGTTTTTCCATTTAAAAGGGAGAAATGTACATATCATCTCTCTCTTTAATTATGCCTCACATCCTTGTTTTTCATATACCAGCCTGTTTTTTTTTCTCTGTTCCTTCCTGCTCTGAATCCGTGTAATTCTGTGCCTTTCTGGTGATAACCTCTTTTTCTGCCTCCTTTTCTAAGAAAAGGACTTGTTGATTCTAAATTGGAGGCAGCAAGCATTCTCTAATAAGCGGTGACCTCCAGCTAAATTGTTTCAAAATAGGATGAGAAGCGCAGGTACAGAAGGTGAGAGGGCAGTTAGGAGGAGGAAAAGGGTCAGGAAAAGCAGTGCCTTGTGATCTCATTACTAGGATTGATGTGAGAGCCGTTTCTGTTGATGATGTATTTCAGCCTAAATTATGTATTTGTTGTTTGCACATCTTAAAAGTTTACCATATATTTAGGATAATAAAAATGATAGTTAATTACCAGTGATCTAACTTTGTTTCTTTTTTGCCTGCCTGTAGGTTGGAGTAATAAAACAAATGGAAACTGCAGCACTGAAAGCTGCTGGAGAAAACAAAAGCTCTCTCTTCAGCCGTAAGCTGACTGCCCTCTACACTAAGTCTACACTTATTGGAGAAGATATCCTTTTCAAATAAACTTGGTTTCAGACTAACCTTTGGGAGGCCTTCATTCTAGTGTTATGATCAGGATGGAACATGAGCAGCTAGTGGTTGACATCAGAGTTGCAGCAGGAAATAAAGGTCCTTTAATTTTACATTGTGTTAAAACATTTTGCTGGCCTTACAAACCATTTAATCTCCTCAGGGCTGCAGGGTTGTTGTGTTTACTCTGGTTGCTTTCTGAAGTCACAGTGATGCCTTAAGTGGCTCCCTAGAAAGAGAGCAGACAGGAATAAAGGAATCAAGGAGGGATTGGTTGGAAAGGCCTTCAGAGGTACACTCTGGGCTCCAGAGGCTCCTGCCTCAGTGCATCCCAACATGGACAAGGACAGCTCCCGAGTTCTTCCCACTTGGATCTCAGCATCAATTCCCCAAGCAGAAGCCAGGCAAGGATGGAATTTGCCCAAGCTTGCCCCCCTTTTGCCAAGATTGTGGTTTGCAGTTGTTGGGCCTAGGAGGGTGTGGGTGTCCTTGGAGAGCTGGAGAGGCTTTGTTGTGTGTGTGTGAGCATGAGAGAACAGCACTGAACGAGCTCCAGGGAACTGCAGAGTGACACTGGGCAGGGCAGGGCTGGGAACACAGAAAAGTTAAAACCTAAGGTATCAATGGACTGGCCTTACCAAATCTGCAGTGTCCTGCAGGTCTTGCCTAGAAAATGGAAAAATGAGATAGAAACATGTTTTAACCAGTGAATTTAATTTCTTTTCTTCCATTTTTTGTTTTCCTCTAGCCTCTCTTATCTACCTCATGTTTTTTAATTTAATTTCTCAAACTAACTTACTAGATACCAGGAGCTAAAAAGACTGTTAGATTTGTGTCTGAGAGTACAAGACTTTGATCTAAAAAGATAATCCACCCAAATCCCTGTATTATTTTTTTGAACACTTGTTACATGTGAACCCTTTGCTGAAGCTGGATGATGCTGTAGATGTTGAAGGGGTAACAGCAGATGTCCCCGATAACTACCTCCTCTGTATCTGTGAAAATGGAGACGACCTGAAAGACAAGAAGAAAGGTGACATTGTTACAGGCATTATGGTAAGTTAGTTTTTCAGGGAGTCGATGTTTTAGGGTTAGTGTGGAGTTGTTCTGTTGTGCATTTTGGTTTTTTTGGGGGAGGTGGTGGCTACCTTGTTAAATCCATGACTGTTCTGTCTTTCAGATTTTATTTTGCAGGGGAGTTGGAATTGATTTTTTTTTTATGCAAAAAAGAGACATTTTGGGTAAGATATCTGTGTGTGAACTGTGATGGCTTTAGATTTGAAAACCCCAGAAGAGGTACAGAGATGATAGTTGAATGTTTATCAAACTGGTTTGCCTGCTGTTTCGCTTGAAAACATGAGTATTTTAACCAAGTACATTAGGGAAATCATCAGTTCAGATGCTTTATAGACTTCGATGTTTAAACATTTTAAAGGTTGTGACATCTTTCTTCTTCTACAAAATACCATTCTCTAGAGGAAGAGCCTTAGGATTTTTCACCCTTTACACTTCATATTTGTATTGTCTTTTATGGTGAAGATTAAACCCAGTCCTGTTTAAGCAGCAAAACACAGTGATAACTGAAGCTCAGTCAGCTGGTAATGAATTAATTAAAAAGTATGTTGATTGTGCCTCTATTTGAATGTCACACTGCAGCTGGGAGAGAACAGCAGAAGCAAGTGTTCAAATTCCAGTTTGAATTACATGTGCATTTCATAGACTTCAGTTAATAGATTTGTCTGGTACTAAGAATTGAACAGTGATGGACTGGTAACAACAAGAGCACATTTACAGTTGTGAGGTATTGTTGCCACTTAACAAGACAAAGTTGTGTTAGTGCTTTGAAGTTATTGTTGTATCATGGGTTTGACAAAAAGCACGATCAGGTTTTTTGATCTGCCACCTTCACTGTGTGTGAGGGAGCTTTGTAATTCTGTGCTGTACGTCGTAGGTTATCTTTCTGCTTTAACAGTTTGAGCCACTGAAGCAGCCCCTGAAAATGTAAATATCCAGTGGGTGTAGATGCACATGTTTTTGTTTGGCAGGCCATCCAGCCAACTACAGGAGAGGTAATTTTTGACAGTTTTCGGGACTGTGCTTCTCGCTCGGAGCTGGAGAGTCGGGTTCTGCGCCTGCAGCCAGTTGAAATAATTCTTCCACCCAGGCTGTCAGATCAATCTGAAAAGCTCATCCACAGTATAACCTCCATGAGGTAAGTTCTGTGCGTTTGCTGGGGGCTCTCTTTCCTGCAGCTGTGGGTGGAGCTGGGATCCAGGAGGAAGTATGGACGTGTGCTGCTGCCATGGCCATGGAGGGGCTGCAGTTTGCTGCTGGGTTGGGAAGTTCCCAAATCCCACCCAGTTTTGGGCACTTGTTCCTGAGTTGTATTTAGGCTGAAGTTCATGGCTCTGTCTCTGGCTTGTGAAAGATTTGTGCACTTAAACACTGTCATTGTCATAGCCCTGGCACTGCACTCCTGATCACAGGATCTGTTGGAATAATTTCCAAGCTCATGCACTTACCTTTCTTTTTCTTATTTGTCAAAGTTTTGAGGTCTCTAAAAGACATGAAACTTCTTTTTCTATTGATGCAGATAGATGTGGAAAACCTTTGCAGGTGGTGTTTCACCCTGTTGGTCCTACTACACCATCTTGGTCTTGGGTATGGACTTGGAAGTTCTGTGACTGATCACCTCTTTGCCTTGAGTTTCTTGGTGTATTTCAAGAGGAGATTTGTCACCTGCTTTCTGTATCAGTTTTGCTGTGTAATAAATCCAGAATAGGATGTAATTTTTCGGGTGATAGGTGAAGGATGAAGCAGTGTTCTGAACAGAGGGGGTGAAATCTTGCCACAAGCAATTTTTCAGAGAAAATTTCGGTTTTTCACTTCTTTCTTTTTAACTGTGCAGTTCTGGGCTGTAGAGCGCTAGTTTAGAGCTTGACATTTCAATTGGTAATGAAATAGTCATTCTGGTGTGAGTTTGGGAGAGTGGTTGTGGTTTTTTTTCCTCTTTCTTTGTGATTTTTCGGTTGTGCACAGTTGAGAATGTTAATGAGTGACTTCTTGTTTTTATGAAGACAAAAAGTGCTACCCATTAGCTGATTTTGTGAGCAGGGATTATTCTGTAGTTTTTTACCTTTCTGGTAATTTGCTAGGCAGGCTTCCAGCCTAAATGCCCTTAATTACATGAGAGTGACAAAAATCGAACACATTATTGCAATACACCTCAGTAGCCTTATTTTAAAAATAATTCTTCATGGATTTTTTTCTTGTCCCAGAACTTAAACCACTAGAGGGCCCTGAAGTATTTCATAGTAATTTAGGTGATTTCAATATTCTGTTTTCTTGTGCTTTTAATTAGCCTTAGTTTTTGTACAATTTCTTTTGTACAGCAGTAATTTCATTTTAATGCATATTGAGATGTCTGTGGTATCCAGGTTTGCTTATTGGCCCAGTACCTGGTGATTTCATCCTTTACCACCTCTTTTCTAAAACCTCTTGTTGAGAATCTTCCATGAGCTGGGAAAAGTTGCATTTCCTTAATTTTTTGAAGACCTTTCTACCACAAACCATGGGAAATAGATCTTGTGGGTCAAGAGTGCTCTTCATCTCTTTGTGTGTTAGGGATGCATCAGAAAAACACTGAAATTATAAGAGCAAGGTAAAGATGGGAGAGAAAAATAGTGCTAGGAGACTAGAGCTTGGAGAGGTTGAAGGGAAGGGAAGAGAGAAGAGAGAAGAGAAGAGAAGAGAAGAGAAGAGAAGAGAAGAGAAGAGAAGAGAAGAGAAGAGAAGAGAAGAGAAGAGAAGAGGAGAAGTCTTTCTGCTCTTCCTGTGTGGTGTAACAGTTGTACCAGGGGTGATGTGGCCAGCACAAAGAGTGTGCTTATGGTTGCTAAAAGAATAAAGTAAAATGTTGAGATGAGGTAAAGCACTGCAGCTTTGTGACAGCAGCCCTAAATTGGTTCAGTGCCCTGGTACACTGACAAGAGTTGAAAGTCTCTGTGCTTCTCTTCAATTTCTGTGAGGGTTTTTTTTTTTTTTTATTCTTTACTATTCTAGGGTGGATTTAATGACTAGAAAATGCTATTCAGGGACACTGAGCTGGACACCAGTGAAGAGTCTTCCCTCAAAAGCAAAGCTTATATTAAAAGTAGGTTACAAAAATTGGTTCAGGACAAGCTGTTCTGGTGGGTGCTGTCCTGTTCCCAAACTGTTAGTAACATCTGTTTGCAAGTGGCGACCCGCCTGGAGCAAAATCTTTCCGTGTTTTTAGTTTCCTTCTTTCTAGAAAACAAATAAAAATTCTTGCCTTCAGAAAATACATACATGTTTTCAGAAGAACACAGTGTTTTGTACTCCAAGTTCTTTCTAGTCGAGGGTCAGCACTCACCCTCCTTTACACATTGGCTGCTTTAAAACCTGGCCTGTGTTGATCTCCTGACATCCTTTGGGATATCTTTGCTCTTCTCATGTGCCCCTTTCTTGTTTTCCTAATTGAAAAATGAGGAGCATCTTAGGAGTGCTCTGTTGTTCGTCTTTTCTCCATTTGCCCTTTTTTTTGCCATGTTTCATTCTGAAGTATTCCTGGACACCATGTGAAAACACACTGATCCCAAGCAACTTTTAACCCAAAGCATTTCCCCCAGGTCTGCACTGTTTTGGTTGGGCTGCAGGTAGTCTGCAGCATGTTGCCCTGTGATAACTCTAAGATTCTGAACATGGGATTCAGGTTTCTGCTCTCTCCTGGGTATTGCAGTAGTCTTTGGCTTGGAGTTTGTTGCTTGGAATTCCCTTCTCTTTCAAACCCACTGAGAGCTAAACACATCCTCCCTCTCCAGGCATGATGGACTCCCTCAAGTAGCTGAACCTCCATCATTATGTTCAACTCAAGCCTTTTTAATTTGTGTTTCAGGACCTCTGCAAATATAATTGCAGGCTCTTTTTGCTAAGTGCAGTGGTGATAGCCCTCTGGTTCAGCAGTGGCCTCTGCTTTTAACTGTCTCACTTGAGGTCTCCACAGTGTGTTCCTCTCTAGTTTCTGTCATGGTCTCTCAGAGTGAGCTGTAGTGGATTTATTGCATTTGGTCAATGGTGCTGGTTTTGTTAATTGCTGGCTGGATACAGTCAGGGATTTATGCCATCAGTCAAGTGGAAACTCAGCTGGAATGAATTCAGACTTGTAAATGTCTACAAAATGCTTTAAATTTTGTGGGTCTTTATATGGTTGCTCAGATCAGAGGATGCATAAATGTAGTTAATGTTGAGGCATTATTTTTCCGTGAATGGCAAGTGCATTTATTTACTTAGCTCAGCTCCTAGGTTTGTAGGTGAGCAAGGACAGCAGTAGAGGCAAACAAGACCCCAAAGGGTTACAGGGAGAGTAAATAGCATTGCACATTAAGTGGTAGAATAGAGGAGTGAAGAGTATGTAAAGGGCTGGTGATCATAAAAACCAGTGGTTTCATGGTTTGTGTAGCTTGTAATTTTCCCATGGATTTTTAAGTGGACAAACTGTGACAAAGGGTTTGAGCTGTGACAAACATCTTGAGAATGCTTTGTGTCAGTGGAAGCTACAAGCAGCTGGATTTGCAGCAGGGAAGGAAAAGGTGATTGAAGTACCAAAGAAGCACGTGAGCTGTTTCCTGTGAATACAAACCCCAAGGCATCACTGCACAGATGTGTGCTGACCGCAGAGGTGTTTTGCACCGCTGAGAATCCAGCTCATGGTCTGTGCAGCCAGCTGCCTGAACCGGTCACATCAGAGCTCCCTCCTTTTGAATGAACAGGGGAGAATCTCCCTGGCAGTGTTATCACCTCCTGCAATAACCTGAAGGAGTTGTTGGATGTGGTTTTCTTGCAGCTCAGTCTTGTCTCAGCCATGAGATGTTGCTGCTCTCAGTGCTGGAGTTGGTGCTGTCTCCTGTGGCATCGCAGCTGAGGCACGCGTGGGGCTTAAGTCTTGCTTGGCAGATTGCTTATGTGTGAAGTGTATTTCTTTGCCATGTCTGCCTGACTGCCCTTCACAGTGTGGGACATGCCCTGGGGGGAGTTCCTGTCCCCCCTTGCACCTGGAGTTACTGCTGCAGGGGCATGAAGAGGCAGTTGCAAAGCCCTGTGTCCAAACGCAGAGCAGAGCACTGCTCTGACCCTGGATGATAACTGAGATAAAGAATGTTAACATTGCTTTTTACAGCAACAGCTGGCCTGTGCAGGCCTTGTGTTTGGGTAAATTTTCCCAGGCTGAAGCTCTGATGAGCTTCCCCAGACTCACACCTGGTTCTAAGGTGCATTATTTCTCACGTGTCTGCAAACAACGTGGGAGACATGCTGTGTTCAGCAGCTGTATTTGAGGCATTATTGCAGTTATTAGTAGTATTTGTGGGTTTGAATTGCTTTCCCCCCCCACCATTGAGATAGAAATTATTAAATGAAGAAAAATTAAGTCTTGAGATTGATGCTTGTCCAGTTTCTTGGTGTCAAGAAGTAAACTTCTTACGTAGGAAAAAGCTGCCTACCTTATAAACAGAAGCAGGAGAAGTAAAACTTTAAAGCCTTTGTTTGCATGTTTTGGTAAGTGTTTGATTTATTATTACAGGACAGATCAGAAACTGTGGGAGGTGACATGTAAGTTATGGTACATTTCTTTGGTCCTCTATGGTTATGATGTTGCTTGCTTTTTTCTCTCAGTATATATTTGTATGCTGTGATTTTTCACATTTTCAAGTGGAGAACGACTCTTAAGATCTTAAAACTGGTGTGCAAGTTTAAATCTTTTTTAACAGTCTATGAATGTTGGCATGTTTGTTAAGTCCTAGCATCTTTTTTTAATAAGGACTTCTTTATCATAATTTATTCATTTTTGTAGCTGACTAGGGACATAACTCTTTCCCTGTGAAACGGTGGCATTGAGGATGCCTCGGATGTGTTAACTTCTCAGACCTTACTCCTTCCCCCATTTCCTGGCCTCATTGTTGGTGTCAGGAGTTAGACATTCAGCAGTTTTAATCCAAGCAGCAATGTAAATGAGACAGTGTGGCAGAGAGGAAGACTGAGGCTGTGTGCCTCAGGTAGCAGTGGTGTGGAGTGAGCAGAGTCGTGCTCTTGTGGTCGTGGTTCCCAGCCCCTCCTGAGCTGGGGGAAGAGAGAAAGGCCATGAATTTAGTTGTTTTTTTCATAAACTTGGATTACATTAATTTTCTTAATTTTGAAGTGAATGAAACTGAAGTGGGTTTTTGTGTGCCATCCATTTCTGAACTGCAGGAGGGGATTTGTCTTTTGGGCTGTCTTTAGCTGTTTAATTTTGTGCTTGACTGACAATGTTTGTCTCTTTTAACAGACCTTCCTTTCTATGTATGGCAGAGATAAGAGGCTTTTGGTAAATTAGACTCATGAGGAGTGTGCTTTAGGCATGGGCTCCTCCTCTGGGCATTTGGAATAGTAGAAGTGATTGTTAGATGTTCAAAAGTCATGTGAGTATTTTCTGGATTCTTAATAGAGAATTTGAAATCACTGCAGTACTAATTAACTCTGTGTCACTGAGAAGCACAGTATTTTTGGATGCAAATATGTTTTGTGTATGATACTTGCTTTCAGTGTATGTGAAAGACTTTCTACAGAGGGAGGTGGATGTACTTAAAAACATATTCTAGCAAATATATTTGAGTCTGTTCCTGTTTTATGTTGTGCCTGTCTGGCTGGCTTCTGTCAGGTGGAAGATAGCTGTTCTCCCCTCCATCCCTCCTGCCTGTTGTTTTACAGCTCTGCTCCTGTTTTCTGCAGCCTATCTGTGGTATCCTTGGTGTCCTTGTCCCCATTTCCAGCCAGACTGCAGGCATTCATCACAGCTTGGCTCTGTCCTGCCCCTGCAGCCCCCTCTGCAGAGCTGTGTCCAAGGGGACCTTGGGGTGGAGGCAGAAGCAGCAGGTACCACCCTGGGGAGCACACAAGTCACACCTCTCCAACCTGCTTCATCTTGCACATGCCCTGGGTAGTGCAGGGGTCTGGAAAGGAAGGATGACTTTCCTGGACAGCTTCCTGGACAGCCACATGCCATCTCACTGCATATCTTCTATTGCTTTGTGGCTATGCATTCTCCTTTTTACTAAACAGGTCTTGTCAGGCCTTGAGGAAGAAGGAGAACACTGTGAAGAGCAAGGTGGTGTTCATATAATCACAGAAGAGTTTGGCTTGGAAGGGACTTTTATAGGTCATCTAGACTAACCCCCCCTGCTTCAGGTAGACCAGGTGGCTCAGAGCCCTGTCCAGTCTGACCTTGAACATCTCCAGGGATGGGGCATCCACCTCCTCCTGGGCAGCCTGTGCCAGGGCCTCACCACCCTCATGGTACAACACCCCTTCCTTATATCCAGTCTAAACCTGCCCTCTTAGTTTAAGAGCATCACCCCTTGCCCTGTCTCAGCAGATCCCACTAAAAACTCTGTCCCCATCTTTCCTGCAGCTCCTTCAGGCCCTGCAAGGCCACACTGAGCTCACCCCAGAGCTTCTCCTCTCCAGGCTGAGCCATCCCAGCTCTGGCAGCCTTTCCTCCCAGCAGAGCTGCTCCATCCTCTGCTCCTCCTGGTGCCTGCCCTGGCCTGGCTCCAGCAGCTCCAGGTGCTGCCTGTGCTGGGGCAGGGCTGGGGCAGCTCTGCAGGTGGGGGCTGAGCTGAGGGGGCACAGGGGCAGAATCCTCCCTGCCCTGCTGCCCTCGCTGGGGCTCAGCCCAGCCCAGGGGGTTTGGGGTCCCAGCACAGCACAGGAGGTTTGGGGTCCCAGCACAGCACAGGAGGGTTTGGGGTCCCAGCACAGGAGGGTTTGGGGTCCCAGCACAGCACAGGAGGTTTGGGGTCCCAGCCCAGCACAGGAGGTTTGTGGTCCCAGCACAGGAGGTTTGGGGTCCCAGCTCTCCCCCACAGCACCCCCAGGGCTTCTCCCAGGGCTGCTCCCTCTGCCCATCCCATGCCTGGATCCAGCTGGAGCCTGCCCTGACCCAGGGGCAGCACCAGCCCCTGGCCTGGTGAACCCTCATGGAATTCCCACTGGCCACTCCTGGGGATGTCCAGGCCCCTCTGGATGCCATCCTGTCCCTCAGGGATGTCACTGTGCCCTCAGCCTGGTGTCACTGCAAACCTGCTGGGGTGCCCTGGGTGCCTCTGCCTGTGTCACTGATGCAGGTTTTACACCACACTGGTGCCAGCACAGACCCCTGGGGGACACCAGTGGTCACTGAATGTCCACTGGGACTCAACCTTTGACCACTGCCCTCTGGTTGTGTGCAGCCAACTGATTCCTGAACAGTCCATCCATCAAATCCATCCCCAGGGCACTGTTGTATTTGCTGTACAAAAACAAAACAAGAACAACAGGAAAAAAAAAGGGATTCATCTGCGAGAAAGTGATGTAGGAAGAGGGGGAGAAAAAGCCTTTAATTTAATGGAAACAGTTGGGTGGCTGTCAAAAATCCTTACTTAGTACTAATTGATTTGTTAAGCTGTTTTAATTGTCTAAAAAGATAGCACATACATGTGCATCTTGAAGTGGAGAAGTTAGGCCTTACCATAAAGCAATCTGTGCATATTGCCAGTGCTGTGCACTTGTTCCTCCCCTTAGCATTGAGAAAAAAACCCAGCTTGGTTTGTGTCTGAAATGTAACTCTAGGATGGGTGCTTGGAGTTAATCCAGGTGAAAACAGACCTGTGTGACAAAGCAGTCTGGGTGGGACAAGCTACACGTGGCCCAGCTTTGGGACCCAGCAGGGTCAGACCACAGACAGCACCACAATCTGATTGCTCACACCCTTGGGTCACCTAAGGAAAGAAATGCCTTCATTACCATGGCCAACAAATGCACTCATAATTAACTTAAATTGAATTATATTTTGGAATGCATATTGTGGAACCTGCTCTTCATTACTCAGCATCATGGTGTAATTTTCTGAGCCATGGCAGAGGGCAAACTACCCATTCTATCAGTTAATCATCCCATGGTATATAATTAGCATGCTATCAAATGTTATTAATTGAAAGTAACACATTTGATTTGTAATGTACTGAGGAAAGGAGTCCCAGAATGGAGTTTCAGCAGCAGCTTTGCAGTGCCACTGGTGGGTTGAGGAGTCGTCTCTGTGTTCCCACAGCCCCTTTTTATATGATCATTGCACAGGTTTCTGTGGCTTCAGGGAGAACTTCAACTGGTAACACAGAAAACAGAAACCCACAAACACCAAGAAACCTCTTTATTTTAACAGAACCATTTTTTTTGTTTGTTTATTTTTTAAAGAAAGAGTGATTGTCCTGAGTGTGGCTGGGTGGAGAGAGGAGTGGGTGCTGGGAGAGGCCTGGGCAGGGAGCTGAAGTCCCTCTGCTGCAGCCCATTCACAGGAAGGGTTTCAAAATTGTGAGGAATTTATGTGTATTAACAGGGATGTCTTCTCAGGTACTGCTGCCTCATCAGTGGCCATGAGCAGAATCTGGAGCAGCACTCCTCACTGCAAGCTGGTGGAGGGGATTCTTGTTGTTTTGTTGGGAGCATTCTTTGTAGACAGAGTATGCCAACAACTTCATGCATTTTAAAACACGAGTACTGAGCAAAAAGATGGCTGTGTGAGCAAAAGTCCTTTATCTGACAAAAAACCTGAGTTTCATTTAGTAGCCTTATCCCTCTATTCCCTGTAATATTGTAACCATTTAATTGGTTGTATAATAGAAAATTTATTATTCAGTTTCCTTAGGTCTGGAGTCAAAAAATCTTGTAAGTTTGAGTAAGTGTCCACTGTCTGTAGAATTATTATATTACTTTTTTCTTCAATTCTTGACGTATTTAAAAAACCTCAGGCAGAACAAACACAAAACTCTACCACCTCTGTTTTCAGCTCACTTCTACAGAGATGATGTGCAGCCTTGTGATACTTAAAATTCTTTTCTGAGCTGAACCATTGTGAGCCCCCAAAGTGTAAACATGAGATAAATTGAATTTCAATTTAGAGTTTTCTTTTTTTTTTTTTTTTTCCTTAAAAGCATACTATTTGGCTCATGCTGCCTTCACCTTCTTCCTTCTAATCTTTTTGTTTTTCCATTTGAAAAATAATTTCAGAAGCTTTTGGCAGTTGCCCCCTTAATGGTATATCCCTGGAAAGAAAGAATACATAGTGCACAGCATCTCTTAGGTTACATGTTAAATTAACCCATGGGAGGAAGAACTGCCTTGCCTTTTCACTTGTATTAGCTTTTCACAGAACAGAAAACCAGCTTAAGTGGCAGTTTTTGATGAAAACATCCCACTCTGGAATTACAGAAATATGGCATAAGAAGAAGGTATTTTATATAGGGGGTGTGATTGTTAACACTCTATTTGTATTTAATCTGTTAGAGATGAGACTGTGTTTAAACATCTTTGCACATCTCACAGGAAAGCCTGAAATGATTTGTTGAAAAATTAACAAGTTCAATTCGTCACATCTAATGGACTCTTAAATCTGTATCATCTTACCAGAGGAGACATTAATTACAAGTGTAATTGACCAGCAAGATGTATCCCATTTTCTGTCCAGCAGCCTCTGTTAGAACTGTAACAAAACATGCAAAGCTCTTCATGGGAATCTGTAGAGGAAATGTCCACAAAGGATGTTTGGCCTCCAGGAGGCTCTTCAAAAATGCTGTTTTATTGCATGTGCAAAGTTAGAGCAGTCCAGGTGTGGGTGTTCAGAGCCAGACCTAAAAGCTGGCAGCTTACAGGTGCACCTGAAGCCACTTTCTGTTCAAGTTGCAAAACATTATATACTTTTCTTTACTGAATACCTTAATACATGACAACCACTCAGCATCACACACAACACCTTTACATTTACCTATAGCCTATTGCCACTACTGTCATTACCATATTATGGTCATTATCACCCAATCACAAGAGTAAGTGTGTAACAATTTAAGCTTACAATGGTAAAGTCTTAGGGCTTTTTCCTTCTTGCCACATCAACATTTCTCTCTTTGCCTGCTGATATCTCTTCTGCTTGGTAAGAACATGTTTTTATTTACTTGTGCTCTTCTTGAGGCTGATTTACTTGGTAAAAAACTTGTCTTTGTTTTTAGTCACATACCTTTGTTCTTGACATAAAAAATCTCCTTCTAACTCACTTCCAACCTTTGCCCTCTCAGTCACTCAGTAACCACTGGTTCAGCAAAATATCTCCTACTCTATATCAAAACTTGCTTTCATTTCTATCTCATTCTCAGTTTCTACATTCAGAAATCTTTCCGCCAAACTTACATATCTGTCATCCTTCCAAAGGGGAAGTTCCCCATGCCAAGTTCTGCTTGAGCAGTGAGATTTCTTTGGTGCTCTCTGAGTTCAGGAGAGTTGGTGAGCAGATATTCCTGCGTGGGGAGGGTGCTTTGTGCATTGCTTGTTCAGGGTTCATTCCCCACCTTGGGAATGGTTCTCCCCGTTCCAGGAGGGCTCCTGGAGCTGTGCCACGTTTCATTCCCTGCTGTGAGGTGCTGGGGAGCTGCAGAGCCCCGTGGCCCTGGGGAATCTCTGTGCTCCTGAGGATGGAACCACCCCTGTTTTGTGTCAAAACCACACTTCTCATCGTGCAAGGCAAATCATGACCAAACTCAGCAGCTTCTTCCTCATTTCAAAAGCCAGAGCTTGGCCTGCCTGGCAATTGACACAGAGCTCTCAGGGTTTGAAGCTTTGTGTCAGTATTGTTCTTTCATTTGCAGAGCTTTTCTTTTTATTAGATGTGTGAGAGCCACATTTCTGTTTGAAGTATAGTTATTAAAAATACCATGCCATTAATGCACATTATTGAAACCCTGAGGCCTCCCCTGGTTTTTAAGTGGAGAATGAAAGCAATATTAATTGCCACGTTAACACCTGTAACAATAAAGGTTCCTGCTCTTTTCTTTCTTCTTTAACTTCCATTCAGGTTACTTCCTAAGGAGTTTCTTGCTCACAGATTTATTGTTATATTCAGCTCCCTCCTCACATCTTAAAAGTTTTGTTCCAAGTACTGCCATGGTTTGACAGCATTGGAGGAGAATAACTGCAGTAACAGCAAAGAAGAAAGGAGTGAGGTTAGAGCAGAACTTTGCCTATTGTGTTTATATTGGAAGGTGGCGTCTCACTGGGTGTCTTTGTGAGCTTGGAATTGGGAGTCTTTTTATTTTAATCATAGTTGGAGAGCTCAGATGGAGACATTTCTGGAAGAAAATCAGGGGTAATACAATTTTCCAGCCTCATTTGTCTGTGAGGTCATTAGGGACAAAGCACTGGAGCATCACACAGCTGGATCTTTCTTGGAAAAGTGTAAAAAGGCTTTGCAAGGTACAGGCCATGTGCAAAGGCAAATTTGTATTGGTTATTGAAATGTCTTCGGAACAGTGGGTTTGATTTTTATGATGGAGCTGTTTAATACTTGGGGTTTTTTATGGTCTCTGATGACGTCTGTAATTACAGATGCTGACGTCTGGAAGATCCTGTTGTGGCTTGAAAATCTTTATTTCTGTAGTGTACAGGGTACTTGAATGTGCTGGTGTCCCATATGTTGAGCCTCCAAATCAAGGGGAAAAAAAGGGAAAAATGGAGTAGTTACATAATCTATCATATCCTTTCAGCTGGAGTTGGTTGAAGTGGTTCTGTCAGTGGTGTGAGAGGAGAATGAAATGTGAACAGCAAGTTACACGTGCCAAAAACTGAAAAAAAGAGACTGTGTGCCACAGTCTTAGCTGAAAAATATGGTCAGATATTTGGCTTAGATGGTAAGTCCTGCTGTTCCTGTTGCAGATGAAGTTTACCCACAGATAAGGGAAGAACATACCTCATATCTCATAGGTGGCAAGTCCTCTTCAAGGAGACCTTGGAGTTAAGGGACCTCAAGGAGCTAAGGGAATTCCTGCATGGCAAATCCTTAGTTTTCCAAAGAGCTCACTGCTCAGCACACAGACTCCCAGGTGAGCAGATGCCCTGAGCCCATGGTGTGAGCCCAGCCCAGCTCTGGAACCAGCCAGGCCAGCATCAGGCCTGTGTCAGAGCTCACCAGGGCTGCTGTGAGCAGCAGAACATTAAATCTGTGTGCTCACTGCTTCTCTGTGCACAGGAGCTCCTGCTGCAGCAGTGGCAGTGCAGCCAGTCCATGTGCTCTCCTTCTCACTTGTGCCATTGATCTGCAGCTGGTTTATACCATACCTAATGACTCAAATGGCTCCTTAGAATACCTTTTCTCTCAAAATCTTGGGAAAAGTTGGCTTGGATGAGCTTTCTGGAACTCAGGTGTCGTGCAGCTTTGTCCACTGTGGGAAATGCTGAAGGAAGGGAAGTCCCCAGCTTCCCTGTGTAACCTGTTCATGTGTTTAGTTGGTCTTGTGGGAGAGAATGCAACTCGTGGCTGCTTGGCTTTGTCCCTTTGTGGTGCACCTCTCACCAGAATCTGCTCTCTGCTTTTCTGAATGCTCTCTGGGTGGTAGAAGATGACCTCCTAACTTACTCCATGCCAAATGAATTCAGTTTCCTTAGTCTGTCCTCATTTGACAGCCCCCTAATAATGGAATGCAATCACCACGCTGTCTTTATTTTCCTCTGCAGCCTGAGGGAATGTATTTTCCACATTTTTTTTTAAAGGATGGCTAATACCCAGAGGAGCAGGTATCCAGAATTTTCAGGCGTGGATATAGATCAGGTACATGTTGTGAATATAGTTAATCACCAAAGATATTAAACCACAATATCAAGTCTTGTGCAAAAATATCTGGAAAAAATTATCAAAATCCTGAAGAGAAATTCTAGATTTTTTTCTCCTTTTTATTATAACATCTTGGAATAACAAGGAGTTAAAGAGCAGTTGCAGGTCTTCTGCCTGAGTGCTACATGGAATAACCTACCAGCATGGTTTGAAAGCACAGTAATGTATACGCTTTCCTTAGGTGTTCAAATTAAACTGAGGCACTGTGGGCTAATTTTGGTTTTGTTTTCCCTGATTAAGCAGGTTGGTCTGTAATCTTACACGATGCCTGAGTATTTCTGAAGGGGATTCAGTGGGGTGGGTTCTTATTTTTAGTGGTTTGGTTTGGTTCCTGTGGTTTCTGTCAGTGTGGGTGGGAGCGTTGGTGCCCGCGGTGCAGACAGGGCATGCAGAGAGCATTCCTGGAGGCCCTGCAGCTCCTCCATCCCCGTGTGGCAGTGTCTGCAGGGTACAGCCACCTGCTCCCTGCCTTTCTCCCTCCTGCAGGCTGGCCCTGGGACTCTGCTCCCCTCCAGGGCAGCGCTCCAGCCCAGCCCAGCTCCGTGGCGTTGCTGTAGCTCTGCTCTCAGTGTCTGTGTGTCTGAGGTTCTGTGCCTCTCACAGGAAGCTGAAAGGCAAGCAGTGGGCACTCCATGTCTCTGCAGTCCGAGGGAAGGTGTGTAAGAGTTGAGCAGCAGCTGGATCCCCTCCTGAGAGCCGTGAACTCCAATTGTTCTGGTGCCGTGATGGGTGGAAAATCCAGCTGTGGCCTTCCTGCTTGCAGAGGCAATGTGCTTTCTCACTGAGGTCTGTATTGGATGTTCAGTGCTCCTTGTAAATTTCCACAGCAATTCTTATGCTGATTAAGGAACAGGAATTACGTTTCTGACAGTTCTTGGCAGGTAGAGTAGTGGTAGCAGTGTGGGAGGTTAGCTCAGACTCATTTAAAACAGGGACATGGATGGACCCTGTCTGTCACCATCTCAGTTATTTCTTATATAATCATTGGAAATGATGTTTCATAAGCTGATGGTGACTTCCCTGTTGATGTCTGTGCTTCTAGAATATCCCTTTACCAATTACTGGGGCAAATGTGATTCCTACTTCAGCAGTAATCCTTGGAACAGAATCCCAGGATATTTGGGGTTGGAAGGACCTCTGGAGCTCCCCCAGCCCAAGCCCCTGCCCAGGCAGGGTCCCCCAAAGCAGGGACACAGGAACGTGTCCAGCTGGGCTTGGCATGGCTCCAGACAGGGACACTCCAGGCCCTCCCTGGGCAGCTGTTCCAGGGCTCTGCCCCTGCACGGACACAAGTTCTTCCTCCTGCTGCCCTGGCACTGCCTGTGCTTGATTTGATGGCCACTGCTGCCCATCCTGGCCCTGGCAGCCCTGAGCAGAGCCTGGCATTATCCTCTGGCAGCCCTTGGAGGTGTTTGTGTGCATTGCTGGGATCTCCTCTCAGCCTTCCCTTCTCCAGCCTGACCAGGCCCAGCTCCCGCAGCCTCTGCTCAGCACAGAGATGCTCCAGAGCCCGGATCACCTCTGGGGCCTACCCTGGACCCTGCCCAGCAGCTCCATGTCTTTCTGACCATTGTGGGTTTTCTGTGGCTGATACATTCTGCAGCATTCAGCTTTGTTTTAGGGTTCTTTTTAATCCTGTGCAGAAGTAATTAAATTGAATTTAAGATGCTTTCCAGGAGTGTGTTGCACTGTAACCATCTGCTTTTAATTTTAATTGAATAGCCTCACCTAGGAAACACTTTTGTCTTCTTGGACAAAGCACTGTTTGTTTTGCATATGTGTGTGTATGACCCACATGACTTCCAGAGTTTTGAGGGACACTGCTATTTCAAATCTGTTGAAATTAACATGCCTTGGAGACTATTGTGCTCAAACACAGAGCATAAGGGAAGGAGAGGTAATTGGAATGGTTGGGAAATATTGTTAAGCATTGAACTTGGCTTTGTTCAAGCTGAATTTAGACTGTTACTTCTGCTGCTAGAGGAGACATGTCTTTGAATAAGATGTTTTCTGTGGAACGTCTCCTCCATCAGCTTGGTGCTGGAGAGAGGTTGTGATGGTGAGTGTTGATGACAGTAGGCAGTGATTTGACAGAAGCACAATGGTTACGACTTCACTGCGAGATCTGGTAGGTGGGAAGCCTTTGCAGAAGTATTTTAAGAGAGACAGAAAAGTGCTTTGTGCTGAGAACTTTTTGCTGTTGGAAATGAGAACGATTTGTGTTCCTGTCAGTCAGAACAAGGATGATCAGACAACACGTGTGAGATGAGGAGCTGTGCACTCACTTTGGGAGGGTGTGTGGTGCAGCTCTGGGGTTCTCAAGAGGTAGTAGAAATATTGCTGTTTAGAGCAAGGTGGTAGTCCATATTCTGTATTAGAGTTTTAAAACTGATTCTTTCAAGGCTGTTCTGTCATCTTTTCCTTTGCTCTGCCTGTCCAGAACTCTTAGGTGTCTTGTAGTCATGCTCTTCTTATTTTTTAATTTATTGGTAATATTTTGAAGCACCTCAAAATTGTTTTTGTCCCTAAATGATGCAAGGTGAGGTGGTAATATTTTTGAATAATATAGTGCATAATACAGAACTTAACTTTCATGTCTGCCAGCCTACTGTGCAGTGTTGTAGTCTACAGCTGGTGTTGTACACTTGCTTTTAGAAAGCCCTTTTGGTAAAAAGCCTTCTACAAGGGTTGGTAATTCGAAAATAATCTGAAATAGTATGAAGTGTCTGCTGCATGTCTTATGGTGGAGTAGAGCATGTTTCTGTGGGCAGTGTCCTGTCCCTGCTGGGCTGGGAGCCCAGGCTGCAGCCCCAGCCCTCGGCTTTCGGTGGTGCTGCGTGGCCAGGCTGGGGCTGGGGCTGCTCCTGCCGAGCTCTGTCACAGCAGGGACAGTGCTCGTGCCCCAGGGAGCTCACCCCACTGCACTCCTGCTCTCTGGGGGCTGCCTGGCTCTGCTCTGCCCCTCTGCTCCTCAAGCTGCTCAGCAGTGACAACAGGGAAACCTGCAGGGGCAGGAGGCAGCAGGGCTGGACACTGAATGTCTCTGAGGGCTGAGTCTTCTTGCTGAGCCACTGCAAATAGTGAAATAAAGCTTCTGACCATAGAGAGGGCTGGAACAGGACTGTGATGCAATCCTGAGACAAAAAGCCAGTGCTCCTAAAATTTTCTGATGGTAACCTTCTCCCATATTTTCCCTTAGTGACTGTTCTGGTCCTGTCACCATCACCATCTTTTCACTTTGCTGTTGCTGAGTGATTTCACCCTGCTAAGCCAGAAAAAAGTTGTATTTTCTTTCTCTCACCGTGACTTCTTTCTGCCATGGGATGCTCCCATTGCTTGGTGCAGGGTCAGGGAGGCTCTGGAGCCACTGCAGAGGGAGCAGTGGGTGTGACAGAGAGTCAGAGTGGTGCTGTGGCAGTCAGGAGGTGTGGTGATGCAGACACAGCTGCAGCTGCAAAGTGATTGAGACCAGACACAATGGTAAGAGCTAGTGTTGGATTAAATGAGTAATTACTCCCTTTTTACAAAGCTCGTTTGTCCAGCTGTACGTTGTATGAAGTTTAAGATGCACACTGAAAGAAAATACAGGAAATGACCCTCTCTGATGGGAAAGAACATAGGTAATTAACATTTTAATTACTGCTTGGCAAAAACTTGGGGAGCAGGCATATGAAGTGCTCCATCTTTGAGGACAAAAAGGGGAGAGGGCAGCTTGGAATTTGAAAATGATCCCAAAAGCACAGGGTAGGGCTCGTGTTTCATGTCCTGTCAGTGAGGTACAGCAAGAAAGAGAGCTGGAGAGGAGCCTTCCACACCTGATTTTATCATACACAGCATAAATGTAGAGTTTCATTTGTCACCAGTGCATTTGTCATCTTGGTTGTATAGATAGAGATATGTAGAAATACTTGCATTTAGCCACAGGGATAAGCTCAGGATGAGCAAATGATTGGCTCTGTGTCCTCACTCCCACTTTGATTCAGAAACAGCTATTTTTCCATGGTGGAGTGTAACAGAAAGAGCATTATTTCATCAGTGTGCATGCAGTGTGGCAGATATTAGGTTTTCCTGTCTTTTGTTTTGTGGTGTTCTTGTTGCCTTTGTTTGTTTGTTTGTTTGATTGTAGTTGTTTGGTTGGTTTTTGTTGCCATTTGATTTTTTTCTGTTGTTGTTGGTTTGTTTTTGTTTTGGTTTGGTATGTTTGTTTCTTTGTTTTGTTTTGTTCAATTTGTTTGAAGCCCTCAAGAAGAGAGGTTTTTGCTGTTTGGCATAATCCTGACTGGAGGAACTGTAGAATCTGGGGACAAACTTGAGCAGCTCTCTTACCAGGCTGTCTGTAGCACATCTCTGTCAGGGTGCAGGTGGAGGGGAGCAGTGGGACCACCACAGAGCAGCTTGGTCCAGGCTCCTGATGAGAGCAGACCAGCATCATGTTCTGTACAGCTCAGAGGAGAGTCATTAGTGCTGAGGTGTGTGTGAGACACTGTGCTGGCCCTGAGGAGTTGTGTGATCTGAGCCTGCACAGGGCACGGCAGAGCTCTCTAAGCAGTGCTGGTCACTGCACAGGAACCACTCTGCTGCCACTTTGCAGCACACTCTGAGTGCTTGGGGGTAGAAATGATGTGGCCCTGTCCTCCAGGGCCTTTTCCACAAAGACTCTGTTGGCTCACAGATTGTCAGAAGGCTTTTATTTATAGACAGATATTATTAAAGAGAAAGAGCATTCTCCTTCCAGCCAGGTTCAGCTGGGGGGATCGTCTGTCTGTCTGTGTCTGTGCAGCACAGTCCGAAGGAATGCACAACAAGGCAGAGAGAAAACCTGTCACTGGTCAAGGAAAGCATATTTTCATTCTTTCATCAAGGCTTTCTCCTGAGAAGTTACAGAACTTCTCTTAGAAATGGGTTTAACTATTTAATTCAAGGCAAGTTAAAAAGAACTTGCATTTCTCAAGCCTTTCTCTGAAATTTCTTAAAAACCCACTGACAAGTCAGTACCACACTTGGGATGTTGAATGGACAGAACTCCTGCATTAGAGGTTAGGGCCATGTCCCTCTGTGTGTTTGCTCACAGCCATACACAATGGAGAAAACAGGTACTTTTTAGGTAATTTCTCTGTCACTTTTAGAGTCGGGTTTTCCAACATTGTTTGCTGCCGCCTCAGCCTCACACTGCTTTTGAGTGGGCTGGAGTTTCCTCTCTGGCACTGCCTCTGAGAGTGCTCCCAGGGCAGTGCTGAGCTGATGGAGCTGTGCAGAACAATCTCATTTCCACAGGGAGCCCCTGAGTGCTGCTCTCCAGCCTGTGGGTCCCGTTCTGTGAGAGCACTTCCCTGTGAATCATTCTGTGCAGATCACCTGTGAGGACGTGTGAAACTCTGTGAAATAACCTCCCTGAGATCAAGCAGGTACAGGATCTACGTCTTCTCTGTCCACAGAATCCATCCTCTGCACTTGAGGCAAATGAAATTGATGTGGTGGGAGTGCCTTTTTTCAGTGTTGAATATTGCTCATCCTGGCTTTGCCTAGGTGCTAATAAATAGTTTCCTAGCAGTTCTTGATCTTTTCTGCTTTCCAAGACATGAGTGCAGTGTGTCTCATTGCCTTCCTCAGACAGGCAGATGGAAGGAGCCTGAAGGAAGATTTATGTCTATTTTCAGAAGCTGCTGCAGTACAACTGTGCTTGTGTTTTGTCCTGTGCTGTCTAATTCTGCCCTCACAGAAGGGGTGCAGTGTCATACAGAGCCTGCACAGCCTCTGCCCTTTCCTTTTCTCATAACCTGCTTATTCCATTTCTTTGGCAGCTCCTGCCTCTTGAGTTCCTAAAGCTAAAGGAATGTTTCCTTCAAATTCCTTGGTTCCAGGCTCCAGGCTTGTTAGTGTGGTTGGAGTTCTTTTCAGATGTAGTTCTTCCTGAGAAAATCAGAAAATGTGTTGAGAAATGTTGGTAATTTGGACAGAAAATGGCAAGCAGGGAGTTTTCCTCAAGTTTTTCCCTGTGTGTGTATATCTGTAGGTAAGATACATGCTCATGTGAGTAAGTAGATAGACATGTATGTGTATATGTATATTAAAGAGTGTCAGGGTTGCTTCTGCCCTTCTCAGCAGTTTCTGGCTGGGTTTGGGATGGGGCATTTTGGAAGCTGGGGTGATGTGTCCTATATAACACACTCATAACATCCATGTGATGTTTTTTTTTGGTGTTCAGGGACAGCAGAGTATCAGAGATTCAGAGAAGGTGACTGTGCTGCTGCCTTCTTGCAACACCACTCTCCATCTCTGGCATCCGAAAGCTGCTCAGAGCAAATGTGGGGAAGTACTTGACTCTGACAGGAGAAAAAGCTGTGCTTCTAAAAATGTGTCTGCTTGGTGCCAAAAGAACAACTGCTTGGAAATGTCCTCGAGGCTTTGCCAGAGAAGCTGCTGGAGCTCCGTGCCAGGGCTCACCAAGAAAGGCAGGGTGGTTGTTCTCCATTCCCAGACACACTCAGACCTGAGCCCCCCGAGCTAGGAGTGCCTGGGTAACAGAGGTAACACAGTGATGAGAAGTAAAGGAAATGCAATTCCTGCCAAGCATATTAATCAGGGAAGGTGGCACAATGTGCTTGGGTTTCTGAAAGGACTGATGTGTTCAGGCTGCCTCTCCCTGCTGGGCAGTGCTGGCATTGTTCCCCTGCAGTGACAGACTGGTCATCCCAGCAGAATAAACTCTGAGAAATGCAGAGAAATAGCAGTTTAAATAAAGTGTGTAGGAAAAATTAAATAGTTTGTGCTTCTCAAATCTGTGCTCAGCATCAGAAGTAAAAATTTCATACTAAATTTTAGGAGCAGACATTTTCCCACATTCTGCATTATTGATGTCCTCATGTTGTGATACAGGGCTGTACAGTGAAAATTTGGTCCCTGCCCCCCTGCATTTGAATGCCCTAAAGCAGAATGGGCATGGCAGGATGGTAGCTTAAAGGTAAAATTGTGCAGTTACTTGCTTTCCTTAGGAGGAATTCCTAAGCTTTAGGAAAACTCTGTTTGGATGTGTGTATTTGTCAGTAAGTCTTTTTTCACATTTTGCCTGTTTATTGTGAATTGTAGAGCAGCAATGAAGTGACTCCTGCTTTATTCTGCAGACTGCAGTTAGCTCTCGTGCTTAAAGCAAGCTCCATCTTAATAACCGATTTTATTCTTTTTTAGATATCTTGAGTCAGTTTCTGTAAATTCATTTTATTTATGTTGTTTAGCTTCTAGCATTTTTAATAAATGCTTTTCTTAAGAGACTTTCCCAGCCAAACTGAGAGATCTCTTTTATTTATTTTTCCTACAGCACTTGCTAAACAATGAATTTTAAGTGGATGCACTGGATGTCAGATAAATAGAGGAATTAAACCCAGCAGTGTTGGTCCTTTCTCACTTTGTCAGCAGGGTGACAGATAAATTAGTCCCTCTAGTAGCAGAATCATAGAATAGCATAGGTTAGGATGTACATGTTACATTATGAGATTATTGCAGGGTGTGTGTAACCGTGTGTGTTTTAGGATCCCATCCTCTATGTCTCTGTGGACACATTGGTTCCAGATCCTTGGCTGCAGGTGATGATCATCTCCTTGAGCAGCTTTGGTGCTGATCTCGTGAGGAGAGAGCTCTGCATCCAACCCCAGCGTGTGGGGGGAGCAGGGATGCTGATGGGGGGCACTGGGGTCATCTGTGCCCTGCAAGCTCCCTGGTCACTCAGAATCCACTCCAGGGCGTGCAGAAGGACTGGGCAGGGGAGGTGAGGGAGCCTTGGGAGTTGATCCCTGAGGAGCCCAGGGACTGAGAGCATGGCTTGTCTTCAGGGAGCTGGGAAGGGTAGCAGGGAAACACAGGATGAGTGGAACTGCAGCTCATTTAGAGCCTCTGACAAGGGTGATGTTTACAGAAGTTGATGGTAAATTGACTTCTGATTTAAATAGGCATTGGTGGCTGCAGAGATAAAATCAGCATCGACATATCATCCTGCCTGTAATCAGGAAAATGGCTTTGGGTGATCCTCTTGCTGCACAAAGGACACGCATGAAAACCTTCTGCAGCAAACTTTGTTTTCATACATCTTGGTAAAAATTTGGTTTTTCCCACACATTGAGTCTGTAACTTTACATTTTTTTTACTTTATCTAGGATATCAGGTGAATACTCTCAAACAGGCAGAATGTCATATATATGTATTTGATGTCTCCATATCTAGAATACAAACACTAAAATATTTGAAGAACTTTGCAGATCACTGCGTTAATGATTTTAAATTACTGAATAATTTTAAATGTTTCCCAATCACAGAGCTGACAAACAAAAGTACTGTCAGAAGTCACTCAACCTATATTGACTGTAACTATCATATTCCAGATGCGTGCTATGGAGTTGCATAAATTTGGTTATAAAAGGGAAAGAAAATCACAAATGCATTAAAGAAAATGACTCCAAACTTTGGAAAACAAACAGCTGTGTCACGAACCATCCAGTGAAATGCATCCCAAAGTCTTCCTTTTTGACTTTCATCCTAAAAATTAGCTCTGCAGACCTTGTTAAGCCTTGCTTTCCTGCAGCCATTGTTATGAAAACATAAAGAGGTAGAACTGAAAAATAAAGTCTTTGTTTAGAAACATTTCCCTAGGTCTCTACTCACACATGGTCAGCAGAAGGGCCCTTCTGTCAATTCTAAGGCTGGCTCAGAGGCTTGTGCTCTGCTGGCCTCCAGGTCACCTGGTGAGCAGCGCAGTGCTGAAGGGATGGTTTTGTGCTGGAGTCCAGGGAAGCCTGAAAACTTCTGCTCCTCTGAAGAGTCTTTTTATCCCCAGAGCTCCTCAAAAATAGCTTAGCCTGCAGCCTAAGCTGATGGGAGAAGCTCNTTCTCTTCTCTTCCAATCTCTTCTCTTCTCTTCCAATCTCTTCTCTTCTCTTCTCTTCCAATCTCTTCTCTTCCAATCTCTTCTCTTCCAATCTCTTCTCTTCTCTTCCAATCTCTTCTCTTCCAATCTCTTCTCTTCCTTCTCTCACACCAGTTCCTGTGGTTTGCTGGTTGGTGGAAGGAGCTGAGTGTGGAAGGGACATGTCACTGACACTGACACTCGTTGGTGTTGGGAACAAAACAAAGTACGTGGAGTTTTCTTAATGGTCAATATCGGGTATCAAAGGTTGCTGCTGGTAGCAGCCATTGCCTTTCTGCACTTGTGTTCCTGGAGGTCACAGCCCTGGCTGTGCCTCCGAGCTTTGGGTAAGAGAAAAATAAACAACCTTTAAAAAAGCAGAAAGAAACCTCATTTCATCTTTTCAGGACGTGGAACACTGAAGAGCAAGAGAGAGATTGTCAGGGAACAAACAGACTGGGGTAGTTTTGCACAAAGCTGCAGTGGAACACATGCTAGTTCAGCAAAAGGGCTAACTTGGGCCAGAGCAGATGATTGCTGAGGGCTGGAGCAAGTGGGAAAAGGCAAGGAAGAAAGCAGCTGGTTGGTGTTGGTATTTTCCTTTGCTTGAAGAATGTTTGCTCATTTCAAGAAGTCTGGGGAGAGGGAACTCTTGGAGAATATAGACTGAAAACCTAATTGGATCAGTCAGTTTAAGGGAAGGCAGGGAAAGGATCACTGGGCATGTCCTGGTGAGTTAGACACGTGTTGTGGAAATTAACTCTCGTTTTTAAGAGCTGGGCCCCAGAGATGTGTTGATCCTTTGGGGTGGGAGTGTGGGGAATGTGCAGCAGAAAATCTGTCTGTCTGTTTTTTCCTGTGAAGCTGAAAAGCCCTGCAAAAAATGCATTGATTAACTTCCATGCTGTAATACCTACACAATCCCTCTCACTGGTGTAATTCCAGTCCTCTCAAAGCACTTGGTTCATTCACATCCCATGGGGCTATGAGAGTGAAAACTCTGAGGCCGAGCAGGTTCTGTGTGTGTCTTTTTCCTGGAGCTTCTCCTGGCTCCTGGTTCATTCTGAGCTGTGTACCTGTGCTCCAGGGTGGCAGGGGCACTGTGTGTTCTTCTTGTGCTGGTTCTTTAACCAGCATACCTGCTTACTGCTTGTTAACAGCTGAGCAAATTGCAGTGACACAGCAGCATCCAATCTTAATTTTGGAAACCAGTTGGGAAAAACAGGCAGTGTAGAAATGCTGCATTTTGTGCAGTTTGCTGTGTTTGCTGGTGCAGTTAAACTGGGAGGAGCTGCTGGTATGCAGGCAGGGTTGGGTTATCAGCAATAACATCCTTGGCTGCCTAGACTGCACAAACAATGTAAGAAATCCAGCCCTTCAGTTCTGCAGCATGGAACAGAGTCTTCCAAGACAAAGGCTAATTAACCTGGTAACAGATGGCATAGGAGAATAGCTTAAGTGTTTGATCATCAGAAGTCTTTCAGAAGAGATAAGGCAAGTACTTGTTATGATTGGTGAAGACATGTTTGTATCTACCTTGCAGGTATGCTAGACCACCTCTTGCAGTTGCTTTTGGGTGTGCTTGCTGCTCTTTGGGTTTGCTTTAATTGCACTTTTACAGAGGTTGAAAGACTTAAAAAAGCACACCACACTTGGAAATATTCTCAACCCACTTTAATAGCTCTTCATTCTGAAGCCATTAAACTCTTACCAAAGCAAAGACAAAAGAAAGTGCACCTTTGTAACCTCCTTCAGTGTTCTTCATGCAGGGAGCATAAAAAACTGAAACTCCAACATTTATTCTTTGCAGGTTACAGGATGACAGAATTAGGATAGAAAGGATGGAAAACCTCAATTTTGAGTACAGCCATGCTTTCCAGAGGGTTACTGACTTCTATGCAAAAGAAGTACCTGGTGCTACAGGTATGTGATTCAGATTTTTATGCAAAAGAAGTGCCTGACATTTCAAGTGTTTTATTCCAAATATCTTTGAAGCATGCATCCTATTAGCCTTTACATCTGCCCAGGCTTTTGGCCACGTTTGCTTAATTTTCTGCACAGTGGGATCTTATTTTGAGCTTGGAGGAGAATTGTTTAAATAGAAAGGAGTAGAGGACCACCATTACTTTTTTTAATTTAAACATACATAGCAGCTGAGGGGGATTACTCAACATCTGAAATGTTTATCAAGTTCACAGAATCCCAGGATATCTGGGGCTGAAGTAGATCTCTGGAGCTCCCCCAGCCCAAGCCCCTACCCAGGCAGGGTCCCCCAAAGCAGGGACACAGGAACGTGTCCAGCTGGGCTTGGCATGGCTCCAGACAGGAACACTCCAGGCCCTCCCTGGGCAGCTGTTCCAGGGCTCTGCCCCTGCACGGACACAAGTTCTTCCTCCTGCTGCCCTGGCACTGCCTGTGCTTGATTTGATGGCCACTGCTGCCCATCCTGGCCCTGGCAGCCATGAGCAGAGCCTGGCATTATCCTCTGGCAGCCCTTGGAGGTGTTTGTGTGCATTGCTGGGATCTCCTCTCAGCCTTCCCTTCTCCAGCCTGACCAGGCCCAGCTCCCAGGCTCTCCTCATAAGAGATGCTCCAGCATCTTACCATCTTTATGGCCTCAGCTGGACCCTCTACAGCAACTCATTGTCTTTCTTCAACTATAGAGCCCAGAACTGAACACAGCATTCCAGATGTGGCCTCACCTGGCCGGGGTGGAAGAGCAGGATCCCCTCCCTGACCTGCTGGCCATACCCTTCCTAATGCACTCCAAGATCCCACTGGCCCTCGTGGCCCCCAGGACACTCTGTCAGCTCATGGTCAACTTGTCATCCCCCAGTACTCCCATGTCCTTCTCCACAGAGCTGGTTTCTAGTAGGTTATTCCCAATCTGTTCCAGTACTTGGTACATTCTGGTATATTCCTGTCTTGGTGCAGGACCTGTACTTGCCCTTGTTGAACCTCATTAGGTTCCTCTCTGCAGGGCTCTCTCAAGCACAGTGCACCCTTGGTGAATCCCTGCTGGCCACTCCTGATGACCTTTCCTTCTGCCTGCTGGGTGACCAGAGCCACCTTCACCTTCACCTTCACACCTCACCAGAGTCCCTTCCCCTTCCTGGGGATGGAGGTGGCTGGCTGGGAGTTTCCTGGGTCCTCCTCCCTGCCCTCTTTGAAGGCAGGAGTAACATTCTTGTTACTTACTTCTAAAGTTCTTGTATGTGTTATCTAAGAACAGGAGAACAGTGTTAAAAACATCCCCCAAAAAACCTGAACTACCTGGGTTTCTAAAAATACTGGTTTATGCTGTGGTTTCGTGGAGTGAGTTTTCCTGTTGTTGCAGCTGGAACAGGCACTGCAGCAGAGCAGTGTGCACAGGAATGGAGATGTCAGAATTCCATTCTTAGTTTGTATGTTTAGAAGTTTGTTATGCCAACAGTTAGTCATTTTTTATGAAGGAAAACCCATGGAGTCAAATGTTTTCTGTTTCATAATGTGTTTACACTATTGCAATGTTCTGCATTATTTGGAACCATAAGTGTTATTTTGGAGCCTCGCTCTGTGTTGATTTATAGATCTCATAAAAGACTGTACATACATTACAGACTTCTATTAGAATAAATTGAAAAGCAGATTATGCTTTTTCTACAATACATTAGTAGTAGACAGTGAATTAACCAGGAAATAAACATTTAACAAGGAAAATTACTTTTTTCAGGTCCTCAGAAACTATCCATAATAGTAAGCTTGGATAAGCCTGTTATTTGCTCTCTGGCAGCAGTAATTGCATATCTGAAAGAATTTAATTTGGAAAAGATGCTTTACAATCCAAGGTAAGTTGCCTTACATAAACTTCCAATTCAAAGCACCACTTCTTGCAAGTTTTAGCAGACAGTGACCCTGATTGTAATGAAAAACCCACTAGTGATAGACACAGTCTTTCTAAAACCTACACCTACATTCGATTTCCTAATCAGAACTGAAGGAATCAAGTGGTTTCTTTGAGTGGTGTTTCATGAAAATCTTTGTGAAGTGTGTTTGTGCAGACATGACTGTCAGTGATGTGAATGAGCATGTACTGCTGCCCAGTGTCACTGAGAACAAACAAGGTGCAAAAACTGCTAGATACCAGGGAGAAAATTTTAAAGTTTTTTTTGTATCAGCTGTCACATCTCAACCTTGGTTTTATTGTATAACCAAAATGTAGGGCTTTTTGGGGCAGCTTTAAAAAAAAAATTGTTGTTGCGATTTAGCTTTGCAGATGTCACTGCAGTTTGCCAGCAGTGTGTAAATAATCCTTTCTATAGCTCTGGAGGCAGGTATAAGCTTGAGTGTGTTGTAATGTGCAGGCAGTACTCAGCAGGTCTGCTTGAGCTGTCGAATCTAGTTATCAGTTTTAAAGAAAACAGGCCTTTAATGCATCCTGGCTTTCTGGAAAATCCCTTGGCTGGGCTCAGGGGTAAGCAGGAGTGGGGAGAAGGGTCGTGACAAAAGCTGCTGCTAGACCACCACCATTTGTGCAAAGTTACTGCAGAACCACACAGACAGGGGTGTAATGTTGGCACCTCTTAAGTATTCCCAACACTTGGGTTTATTAGATATGCTCAGATGAGTACTCAAGATTTGTGACAGGATTACGCAGGTGGAATCAAATGAAAATGGAAAGATGTCTCTGCTAAAGCTTCTCTTATCCTGTCCTGCACAAGTATAAAACATTGCTGTCCTACCTGGCTTAGCTTTGAAAGTGTCATTGAGGCTTATTAAATAAAACAGCTTGATCTGTCGTGGGTTCTCTGGGAAATACTCTCCCAGTTGTCTCAGTGCTCCTCTGTCCCATAAGCAGGCAGGATTTAATAAAGTCAGCCTGGCTGCTGACTGGAAACCTAGAACTGTGTCATGTCATTTGTAGATCATTCACATGGGATTCTGAGGGTTTGAAGCCTAATTTTGAAGGGCTCCCTACATTGTCAGTTTAGATTACCAGCTGCATTTAAAAAATCAACGACTGATGCCAGCTTTAAAAACTTTTTATACACTTTTTCTGGTGTCCGCTAAGATATTTGGGAATTATACATGTGTTGTGAATTTTGGGATGGATTTTTTTCCTTAGGTCGCCCTTTTCTCCAGGTTGTATGTAAATGTTAACAAAAGGTTTGATGTGTTATAGACCTAATGAGGAAAGAATTCCTGTGGCATCCCCTGCTGATCCATCAAGGGATGTGCTGATCTGTGATGTTCCAGCACTGTGGTGTGCCTGATTATCATCTTTGACTGCCTCTTTTTTTTTTTTTTTTGTAATAATTTTTTTTTTATATGCTGGCATAGGTGGAGAAATCTTGTAGAGTTTCTGAGGAAGAAAATGAATTCCAAGGAAATGCCTTTTCACGGTCACCTCGCAGGTTACTGCTGTCACAGTGCCCTGTGTGCAATCACACGGGAGGTGAATGTTCTTTCAGATGGAGAAAATGTGAAATCCATCTTTAATGTAGAAGTAATTCAGTAGCAGAGGACAAATATAATTATGTGGAGGCTTATGAGGCAGCAGTCAGTCACATCTGTAACAGCTGCATCCTAAAATCAAGTACATTATAGACTGGGAAGGAAAAGCACTAAATCTCAGCATTGACATTTGCCAGCTCAAAGTTGCTCTAATGGATTTCTGGGGAATGTATGAGCATCTGAGGGAAAAGGCAAAGAAATACTTAATATCTTGGTGATGTTCTGTGAAGAAATAAAAAAACATTTTTTGAGATAACTTGTGGTCAGGAGCTTGGATCCTGCTGTGTTTATTTCTAAAGCCTTTATGGTCTGAGTACCCAGTATTCAGTCCCACTTGCTGTTTGTAGTGTGTCATGGGGATCAACAAGGTGTGCCAAATATTGAGGCAAACTCAACTTCAATATTTTTCCTAATGCCAGTGAAATGCTATCTAAATACTGAAAAGTGAAATACTTTTAAGCAAATTATGTCAGGCTCATGAGTCTCCCGAATGAGGAAAGAGAAGAGAAATAACTTCCATTACAGTGTCAAGTAACTTAAAAATCCTAGAAGAATTCAGGTCAGTGAGCATACACAGATGAGTCAGAGAGCATGAAGTTGGAGCTGCAAGCTAGTTTTCAGTGTGTTAATGTGTCACATAAAGGCCTGCATAAAGTAGTCCTGTTTGATAGGAAGAATGACAGAAAAATTCATGATACCTCTGTACCTTCTTTGGACAAATACTCTTGTCCCAACTGAGAAAAGAATTCCAATCCAGTTTAGTAGGAAGAGTAATGAAATAGCATGTAAGTCAAGGAATCCTCACTGGAGGGGGAAGCAGGTTTTCCTCTAATATTTAGATGAAGCTTTTAAATCTACTTTTAAGATCCTAAGCAAAAGATTACACAGAAATAAAGATTTCTACCACAGCAGGACCCCAAGGTTTGGCTAGGCTGCTTTAGAGTCCCAGCAGCAAGTAAAAATAGATTTAATAATGAATGGCACAAGCTTCTGTGAATCAATGTGTTCTAATACATTTACATATGGAGAGACCTTTATTAAAGGCTTTTGTCAAGAAGCTGGTATCCATCTAGGAGAGGTTTTCAAGTACATGTGAGTACCCAGTTTTATTTGAACAATTATCATTTGCATAGCAGTTGCTGAGGAAATGTGTCTTGGTGTATTTCAGTTCTACCCCTGTGTTTTCCAGCCTGTTGGATGTGGAAGAGAGACTTTGTATATGGATGAACTTCAAGAAATGCAGGAAATAATACACAAAACAAAAAGGGATTTAGATAAGAAATTCTAGCCCTAGGGCTCACTAATGACTTTAAACTGAGTCTGGGCTTTACATCCTTTGGTACAGAGATTGTGGTAAATGTCTTTGGTATGAAACCTAAAGAAAACCTTTTCATACTCACCATCGTGTGGTCCTATTCTGAGAAAGTAATTTTAGGAGCAGGAACCTCCTTCTCTTGAGTAGTCCCTGTAAGATTCCTAAAGCTTCCTGGGAGCTTGTGTTTGTTGACTCTTTCCCTTTCTCTGAGCCCAGAGCTGACACGACCCTGCCTTGCCAGGCTCCTCTGTTATGGCCTTGCCAGCTGTTTCCATTGCTTGGGTTTTGTGCTGTTGGAATACTTGAGACTGTTGCACATCTGTTCTTTGAGAGTGGGGTCACAGTGTCACCTACAGGAGGAGCTGTGGCCTTGTGATCCTGTCAGAATGATTTCTGCAAGGTCACTTCCAGCACTGCAGGAGAGAGCTGATAGCAGCACGTGAGCATTTCGCACAAGGGTCGTGCTGAGACCTCTGCTGGAAAACCAGCCCTGACTTAATAGTTGCTTACAGTCTTCTTCTGCCTTTTGGTCTCTAAATACCTTATAAAGAATATGGGTTTTTTTTCACATTTTTATCAAGTTCTGATCCCAGGCTGAAGGAAGATGAGTGGGTGGAAGCAAAACGTGTTCTGTGCTGTGACATGTGGAATTGTTGGTTGGGCATATCCTCCAGTTGATCTTGGCTGTTACTCATATACTCTAAACTCTCAATTACCAAGATTAATAGCAGGGTGAAGTAACTCAGATAAAGAAAACACATGGGTAATGCGAGACACACATAATTTATGCTGCAAAAACAACTTCAGCCTGTCTGATCTGAAAGAACTGTAAATATCCTGTGAGAGAGGAGCAGATCCCCTGAGCAGTGGCACAGGGTGAGCTGCCTTCAGGCACTCCTGCTGTGAACAGTGTGTCCTGTGCTAGGAGCTCTAAAGCCAGGAGAGGTGGGGGAGCACCAGGGCCAGTAAAATCCACAATCCTGAGACTCTGATGGGGCAGGAAGACCCAGGAGCATCCTTTGGGTTTTGAGAGGAGGTGGAAGGGCTTGGTTCTCACCCAGCTGGGTTTAGGAGACCAGAGGCTGGAGCAGTGGCAGACAGGGAAACTGCAGTCAGTCCTGGGTGCAGAAAGGTGATTTTGGAGCACCAGATGGGATTTGTTGTTTCATGCAGGGAGTGGGAGCCAAGCAGAAAGCATTCCTAATTAATTTTTGCCAGCATCAGCAGTTGTGACTGAAGATAATAAATGAAGTATTGTTGTGTTGCTTACAATATTGTGTAATTTGGAAAGTGTTGCTGGTTTTGCCTCCAGTGTTTTCTTTTGCTGGTCAACTTTGTTGGTTTCTGAAATAGCACACAAAGCAGAGTAATTATGGCTATGGGTACAGTTCTGAGTCAGCTGTACTTCCAAGCTGTCATTAAACTTCTTGAGGGCCCTCAGTAGAATCTGCTTTTTTTACAATTCTGTGGAAAATATTTTTAATTTGACGCATTATTTAGGGAAAAATTTGGTAGCAGGCCCAAGTGCCTTCATACAATATAAATATATAAGATTAGTCTTTGAATATTTCATGTTTCTGAAAGTTTTGGTGCTGTTCTTGCTTTTAGTGTAGCAGCAATGCAGCTGTGTGTGCCTAAACAGAAAAAGTTGAGAATTCAAGTACTTTCCCAGAGGGTTTAAAATTCAATGCACTGCAAAAAGTTCTGTGAAAAGTCAGGAAAACAGTTTTAAATCTTGCCCAGCAAGTGGTTCTGCTTGGTCTAAGACAGCAAAGAGTGTCCTAGATTCAGTGCAGAGGGCAGTCAGCAGGGTGATTAACTGAGACAATCATGACTTGATTTGTCAGAAGCATTTAATGAGGATATTGCACTTCACAGTCCTGACTACTACGAGTGTGTCTGAGACTGAAATGATTTTCATATCTAATATGATTGCACACTTAATACCACTATTTTATTAAATAAAGCAACACAACCTTTGGGTTGGTCTCATCCAGTTTTGTTAAGGAATATCAGAAAGTCAAGTAATTTTGGTTGTGGTTATTTCATATGAAAACAAAATCAAATAGTTTCAATCTCCCCTATTTCTATTGTCCTACATCATTGCACTCGCAGCCTGTTTAAATTTGCAGTAGTAATAAAAAATATGAATGTGCATTTTAATTTTATGTTCTGATCACAGGTCGTGTTAAAAGTGTGTTCCACTCTTAAAATATTAATTGTTAACCCTATCCTTGTTAAATTGTAAACTGAATAAAGTAACCATTTAGTGGAAAAGGATTAGATAACAGGAGGGCTGGATTTTGTTCTGAGCTTTGTCAGATTCATTGTAGGAAATGGGGAAGCGAGTCTGAAATTCTATTTTCCCAAGCTGAAAGTTAAAATAAGTTACTAGTGTTCAGTTCTTTTATTTATTTGAATAGATTGTAATTTCTTACATAACTTCTTAAAATTTATTTGCGTAACTGTTGAATTCTCTACTGTGAGAAACCTGACAGTGTTTCAATGTTTTGCCTGTGCCCAAATTTAAGATACAACATCTGAAATTCCTCTCCCCAGCAATTTCAAACGGTTGTCCAGTGAAACTGAATTCATGACAATTAATGGGACAACAATGAAAAATCTTGAAATCTTACAGAACCAGGTAAGGACAAATGTAATGTTTTTTTAATAAATGCTGAGCTTTTCACAGCTGTTTGACATACTTTCCCAGTGAAGTTCATTGTTTGCAAATCTGACCCATAAGTCTTAAAGTATTTTAACCAGGATCAGACTGAAGGAAGATAACATTTTCAGAAGCATAAAAGAAGTTGGTCTGTACTAGCTTTCAGTGTGAGTTAGGAACTGTGTTGTGCTTTGACTAACAAAGAACTTCCCTAAAGTTTAATTTGTTCAGCAGCTGCAGTTGAGTGATGGCTGCAGTAGGATTTGTGTAGTGCTCCTGGTCAGCACTTTATGCACGGGCTTATTTTAACTGTTAATTAACTGTTTAATTCATTCTGGTCATTTGGTAAAAATCACTGTCTAGCTAAAGGGAAAACATACTTAAATATCTTAGGACTCCTGGAGGTACTTGAGGCAAGGCATTGTTGGTGAATGATCATGAATGTACAACTGCCATATTTTAAAGCTTAAATACAATTCTTTGAATAATGTCAAGGTCCTTCCATTGCAAAACTATCTGCTCAGTTAAAAATAATTAAGCTATTTTCATTATTTTAGACTGACATGAAAACTAGAGGAAGCCTGCTCTGGGTCTTGGATCATACTAGAACTTCCTTTGGACGCCGGAGATTGAAGAAATGGGTAACCCAGCCCCTCCTGAAATCCAGGTGAGATGGTTCCTTATCCTGGGCTCAATCTGTGTTTCACAGTTGTGATACTGAGTCTGCCCAATGGATTTGTTTGTCCAGGAGACCTGAGATCCACAGCAGAGTTTGCACAGGAAATGACACAGTAGGAGTTGTTAGATGTAGGTTTGAAGGAGTTAAAACATTCTTTTTGGGCACTGAGAAATAATGGTGGTTTTGGACCAAGGTAGAAATTGCTTTGCAGAAATCAGATTAGGCACCATTCTAATTCAGTATCCTTTTTTAAGCAGTGAATGAGGATCACCTGGGACTTGTGGGATTTTACTCCTAAACTTGCCAATTAATGTTGGATGTCTTCCTTGCTTCACAAGTATTTATATCCCTATGTGTTTAATTTCTTCTAAAGTCACCATGGATGTTTTTGTTACTCCTGTATACTTGTATTGCACAGGAGAGAGTTCCTTTTTATTAATCCTGAAGTGTGATTATTATTTGGCCACTCCTGTATTTTGGCCTGTGCTTGATGTATCAGTGCTTTAGAAATGCTGTATTTGGTAGCAGTATTACACTGCTTCTCACTCGTCTCAGTTTTGAAATGAGCTCCGTATTTTCTGATTTCTCTTTACAGACTTGATTTGAGTGTTGTGCTTGAATGTGAGGTAAATAGAAGTATTGAGTCCATGGTCTGCTTTTTGCCTACATTTTGAGTTTTTGGATGCATTAGTGTGAACGTATGTTTCCTGAGGATTGTTAATGTAGAGTTCATTGAAGTTGTCACTTTGTTCCCTTCAGTTGTAACATAGAGGAAATCTTTTGACTTGGTTATCTACAGTATCTTTCCCCTCTGTTTTACTTTTGTAAATATATTAAGCACTTCTAATATTTATTACTTTTTTACACGTTTAAATAAACTATATTTAATAATTTAAATACCAGCGTTTAGCATCTTGCTGTTGCTGGTAATTTACAAATGTTTCTTCAGAAGCATCTTTTTGTCCTTGACCAAATCTAGTATATTAAAGCACTGTACTTCTGAAGCATCAGTATTTAATTTTCTTATTAGTTACTAATAACATAATAAGTTACTTTCAGTGGGCCTTTTTTTAAATTCTTCTGATAGTAGCTTTCATGTATCTTTACCCCCTGGCGAAGGCTTTTGGTGTGACCGCCCTAAACAGCACGGAAGTTAATCAGGTGTTCACCTGAGAAGCATTTAGGTAGAATTCTGCGGCCACTTTGCAGGAGCAGAGGGAAATATCTGAGTTGAGGTGAGCTCCTGCCCTGCCCCGCGCTGGGTGTGCCGGTGCGGCTGTCAGCGGAGGGAGCCAGAGCGCTGGGGATGGCCCCGGGCTGGGGCTGCTCCCGAGGGACCAGCGCAGCTCCTGCCGGCACAGCACGCACAGAGTGCTTCCCCTTCCCCACAGGGGGCTTCGGGCCCTTGTGGTAACCTGTGCTTTTGGGTGAAATTCTCCCTTGTCTCAGTGCAGCACCGCCTTGGCAGGTTCATAGTTCTGTTCCTTTCTCTTACTCCCCAGCTCCTTCCTGCTTCTAGAGAGTGATGCTGGGCATTTTCAGGCTGCTGTGGCTGGAGGTGATGGTGCTCCTCGGTACTGCTTGAAGCTGAAAAAGCTGTTCTGCTCTATGTACTTCTCCTTTCTGACTGTCAAGTTGTAATTTCGCATAGTTAGTGAGTGCATCAGGCAATATTGTTCCCAATAATGCACACAAACACACTCAGAGAACATTCCATAATTGTAATTCACCTGTGCCTCCTGGAGTGACATTCTCAGAGGAAGTAAGGCTTCTGTACTGCATCTTTCCCAGTCAGTGAGTAGGTGTATCAAGAAGTGAGAGGGTGTAATTACTGCTTTATGCCTTTAGAGTTGAAAATCACTTGGGATGATGACTAAATTTCCTGTGAAGAAACCATACATTAGATTGAATAAAGATGGAATGTGTACAGACTCATTTGGGCAAACTGGAGGATATTCTTTAAATTATCAGTGATGCAATACATGTAGAGACAAGATGTGTACATTTGGGAAAAAAGAAATGGCAAAAAGAAGCTTAACCAAGAGGGGTGTAATGTCCTCACATAGTCACCTGGGTGCACAGAGATAATGAGATAAGAGTATATCAGTCACTGACAACTGAGCTTTTTGGGAGGAATGAGGACAGTTGTTTTCCTGCAGAAGTAACATATTTTACGTGGATTACAGAAGTGCTATCTTACCTCTGAAATTCAAGTTCCATCGAGTGCCTTTCTCACCTGATGTCTGTAAGTGGACTGGAAGAAAGGGAAATAGATGTCCTGGAACATTTCTGGGTGGGTGAAACCTGCTGTCCCCAGTCAGGAGATGGGCTTCCAGCAGCAGAAGCAGCAGTGCAGCCAAAGGGCTCAGGACAGCTCTCAGTGTCCAGTGCTGTAGCACAGTGTGATCTTTGTGTCTTTGTGTGCAACAGTTACAAATAATTTCTTTCCTAATGCGAAGTAGATTTCAGAACCCTTGGGGCTGATGTGAAGGTCATTGGTTTTTCAATAGCTGCGCGAGGAGCAGGAAGGGAAGGTTCACCCAGGCCTGTCTGAACTCTGTGGCCTGTCTGTGCAGACAGCACTGTGTCAGGGAGGTGATTCCCCCACCCTCCCACTCCACTCCTGGAGAGGTGGAATGTCCTTTAACCACCAGTGTGTGTGATGCCTTAGGTTTTAACTTTTCTCTGTTCCCAGCCCTGCCCAGTGTCACTCTGCAGTTCCCTGGAGCTCGTTCAGTGCTGTTCTCTCATGCTCACACACACACAACAAAGCCTCTCCAGCTCTCCAAGGACACCCAGACCCTCCTAGGCCCAACAACTGCAAACCACAAGCTTGGGGACAGGGGGGCAAGCTTGGGCAAATTCCATCCTTGCCTGGCTCCTGCTTGGGGAATTGATGCTGAGATCCAAGTGGGAAGAACTCGGGAGCTGTCCTTGTCCATGTTGGGATGCACTGAGGCAGGAGCCTCTGGAGCCCAGAGTGTACCTCTGAAGGCCTTTCCAATCAATCCCTCCTTTATTCCTTTATTCCTGCCTGGTCTCTGTTCCTAGGGAGCCATTTCAGGCATCAGGTGGACAGGATGTGTGATTTCTGATACCATAGTGGGGGAGGAGGGAGAGACCTTGCTGTGGAGCTGGCAGAGAACCTGGCTGCTGCTTTCCTCTGTGGCAAAAGTGCCTCCTTTGATTTAAAAGACTTTCTAATGCAAAATGTAAAAAGCTTAGGGATGTGTGTGAGATAAACTGGAAGTGGTAACGTGTTTGGGGTGAATGATGTGCACATATTAGTTTGCACAATAATCTCTCTCCTTGGGGTGTTCTCTACAGGTTTTTGAGGGTTTTCGTGTTTGAAGTAGTTGAAACAGACTGACTGGCCCACAAGTGCCTAAATTGTGTTTCTTTAATATTCTTCTGTCTCTCTTAGATTTTTAGTGTTACATATGATGTGCCTGCATTTACTTGTAGCCAGTTTGTACTCATCTGATCTTTTTCTAGTTAAAGGTGATGTTTAAATCTCAAGAAAGGAGAAAAATAGTACCTATTTAGACAGTTGCCAAAAACATGTCAACCTTTGCTTTGTGCTTTAGAGGAACCAAAATTTTAAGTTCCTCTCAAAAATGGGATTTTTATTTTTTCCCTTGGATTCCAGTATACTTTGTCCTTCGTTTCTTCCAGTTCTGGACAAGATGATGCTTTTGTAATACCAAAGCCTTGTAGGATGGTATTGATAATTACTATTAATCTGAATGTGCTTTGTCCTCAGGAGCTTAGAATGACTGTAAATATAGCAAATTCAGAACTGCACAGTTCAGGACTACAGACAGTTCCTTATCTACTCCTGAAGAAGAGGAGCAGTATAAATTGGCATTACTAATGCAACATGCATTACTTGGAGGATATATACTGTAGAACTGGGAAGAAGAGGGTCCCTTTATAGTGAGATTGGCAGTGACATGTCTTTTGTAATAGAAAATAATGTCTTGTTTTAAATTACCTCACTCTGAATGCATTGAGTGCTGTTGTATTTATACTTCTATACACAAAGTATAATCCTAAAGGAAAGTCCTTCAAGGTTGACTTTGTCCTTGTTCTCATAATTAAAACATCAGGGCGGTAAAACAAACTATCTAAATGTCCTTGAAGAAAGCCATCTTAATTAGGACTTAAAGTGGTTCCCATTTGATACCATCATCATCCAGAGCAGGATTAGAATATCTTTTTTTTTCCCTAGCAGTAATTTATGAATAAAATACATTGGTCTTACAGCAGGGCTACATTTTTCTCTTAAGAAAAATGACTTTATAGATTCAGTGCCAGGATAAAATGTACAAATGCAGGTTACAGCATATGCCTGAGATCTCAAAACTGTTGTAGGAAAGGAAAAGATTGCAGCATCATCACATGTATTGATTCATTTTTGCTAGCTGTGTTTTGGTCCCTTTGAATGCTGTGTCTAATTCCTTATAAATGGAGCAATCAGGCATTCATTCATGTTGGCTGAAATACATTGTGTACGAACACAAACAAAAGTCTTTGATTACCATTTGCATATTTTGGACGTTCCTTTAACAGATGTGAGGATGAAGTTTAGGGTTCTTGTGTACTAATGTTAAGTGTTTGAGATCCATTCAGGGAGATTGTCCTCTCCTGGCTGCATGCTCACGTTGGGCCTTTCTGGAGAGGCATGAGACATCAGGGGTTTTTGAGAGAAAATTACTTGAGAAACAACTGAACAGATCCAGAAGGATGCCTAACTTGGTTAAATTCCACTGCACTAATTATGATATAATTACCCTTGATTGTACTTTTTCCTTGGTGCTAATGCATTAAATTTTGGTGTGACCACTGAAATTTTACAAATCAGTGTTCATGCCATAAATTAGCCAGTTTCTAGCTTAGCCAGCATGCAATAAAAAGCCAGAGGTAAGGGTTGCATCCCAGCCCTAAGGGGAAGGGAGCACCCAAGATAGGCAGGGGCTCATGGCTGAGACCAAGGACAGAAATCAGAGGGTCCAGAGAAGGCCCTGAAGTTTCATTAGTAAATTACACATTGGGCAGGGAAATTGGTCTGTGAGTCCTGTGAAAAACAAGGTTCACTCTCTTGGTAAAACTTAAAAGGTTTAATAAAAGGTTTAATGAAAGGACAATAGGAGACAGAAGTAAAGCAAAGGGTTAAATGGCCAGGAGCACACCTCAGCTCAGAAAACATTTCTTTAAATGTACCAGTGTATTTGCATATTCACAGACTGTCATACATTGTTGTGGTGACTTGGTAGTGGCTTTTTGAGAAATTTCAGAGAAAGGCTGGAGAAATGCAAGTTCTTGTTAACTTGTCCTGAAATCCATTGCTAAGGGAAGTTTTGTAGCTTCCCAGGAGAAAGCTTTGATGAAAGAATGTAAATAGGAGAAATGTTTATGGTAAGGTGATTGCCTTGGCCAATGAAATGTCTTCCTCCCTGTCTTGTTGTAGATTCCTGGCAGGACACAGTCAGACACACACAC
>VZTN01002307.1:0-16464 GCA_013400515.1 Erpornis zantholeuca | reverse complement strand
TTGCACAGATTGAACTCTTTAGAAGAGAAAGCCTTGAATGAATTTTGAGAAGATGGCCACTTCACATTTTCAGCAGATTGGGACTGACAAAAAAAGAAATGCAATTAAAAAAACCCCACAAATTTAAAAAACAATAATCTGTTAAGGCTCTCCTTCTAAACACATATTCAGATTCTTTTTTCTGATGTAATGACAAAATATGATCCACTGCAGATGCGTGATATTTATAAGAAGAAAAAAAAAAGAAAGAAAACAAAAGAACACTGGAGAACATTGGCTTAATTATTCAGAAAACAGTTTAAGCAGAGTAAATATCAAGTTAATATATGATAAAGCTGATAAACCTTCTATTTTTCTCCCCCCTCCAAATTGCTTAGAGCTACCACTGATTCTAGGGTGCCTCAAATTTAAACACCAGTAGAATGTAAAAGTAAGGATGTTTTCTGACTTAGCTCTTTTCTTATTGTCCTTGGCACTTCTGATTTTTCTTTGCCAATGACTTTTTTCACAATGCACTACTCTACAGAAAGAAAATAGGACCTCAGCCCAAGCACTCCAGTGGTATATGATATCAGTTGCCATCACAAAGATATTTGACAGGCACCAGATTAAAGCCATACATTTTTATAATTTAAGAGATCTTAATTCACCTAGCTTATCAATCTTGAGTACCTAAATGATTTTGTAAAGGCCATGTTGAATGGGTCTTGGTCTAGTGGAAGATGGCCTAGTGGAAGATGTCCTGCTCATGGCAATGGGGTTGGAACTGGATGATCTTTAAGGTGCCTTCCCACTCAAGCCATTCTATGATTCTATGATGACTTGTGTTCTTTGCATCAGAGAAGAAAGGTGGATAAATTTGATTTGTTTTGGTTAAATTATAGCCATGACAGGGAGTAATCTCAGAGTTAAAGAGTGATTCATGGACCACTGGTATTGGTGAGATCATGGTGGGTAGGTCTGCGCCAGTATGCAGATTTAGTATGAGCCTTTTACATTAATGGTTCAGCTAAAAAGTTAATTATAGTGTTACTTGTTTACTTGTGAAGAACTGACAGGGATTTCTTGATCCAAATACGGTAAGGAATATAATTTCTTCCACTGCAGACAGATTTGAGCATCCAGAATCTCAGAATGGTTGAAATTGGCAGACACCTCTGGAGATCATCATCCAACCCCCTGCTCAAGGAGGGTCACATACAGCCAGTTATCCAGGAACATGTCTAAATGGTTTTTTTAAATCTTCTGGGAAGGAGACTCCACAACCTCTCTGGAAAACTCCTTGCAAAGTTCAGTCACCCTCCCAGTAAAAAAGTGGTCCCTTATGTTCATGCAGCCTTTTGTGCTGACACTGAAAAGAGTAGCTTTGCCTTGTGTGCACCTCCTCTTCAGATATTTACATATATTTGTAAGATGACCCTTCTCTTCACGAGGATAAACAGCCTTCCTTATATGTGAGGTACTCCAGTCCCTTAATCCTCCTTATGACTTTTCATTGAATTTCATAGAATCTCGAATAGAGTTTCTGCTGACATAAACACTGACACTTGTACATGCCACAAAGGAGAACAAAAAGTAGACTTTTAAAAGAAATGTCCATGTGCTTTGCTGTAATGTAGTGAAGTCCAAGACATGGTTGGCAAGAGCCATTTCACACCTGAAATTAGTTTTGGGAAACATAATTCAGTCAAAATCAGCTGTCTTTTTTTGGAAATATGATGTAGAAGACATAGCCAACTGTTTATAACATCTTGTATTTGAGTAGAGGTTCTGGCCATCATTCTGATCACCATTACTCAATAAGCGAAGGACTACGTAAAAGAGGTAAGAACTTTTAATACATGCAGATGGTAGCTAGAGTGAAGAAAATATTGCTTATTAATTTTTTTCCCTTTGCTTCATACAGTGATTCTGCTATTGCAGGCTGTGTGCCAGTAATTCGGTGGTGAGACATTGGACTAATACAAAATGTGTTCAGTTTATAGTTGGGCTAAAATAGAAGCAAAGTTGAAAACAAGCAAAGTTGAAGTCAGGCAGTTTCAACTTTATAAACTTCCTTGCACTAGTTTAGAAATATTACTTGTGATGAAGCAAATCTGTTGGTTCTGGTGGGTGTAGAGCCCCCAGTGCAAGCTGTGAGATCTCTAGCCCAAAGAATCAATAAATCTTCTAATTGTGTCATGCCACGTCTGTGATTTAGACTGCAATATATTCTGTGATTTGTTTAATAAACTTGCAAGCTTAAATACCATGCATTTGTGGGATGTTCCCCTGGGATTCATCCTTAAGGTTGCCCAAATGTATCTCCTCTTCCAGTGACCTACGTAGGAAGTGACATGAGACATGTGGTGGTTTAATTAGCAAAATGTTGGCATCAGATTAATAAAGAGAATATCCTTTTCTACAGTTTCTGTTTCATATAAATATCTCTCACAGAGCTCTGGTTCCATATGGCAATTAGAAGTACTTGTTAACATAGTTGTTTAGGTATGTGAATAATGAAGGTGAATTTTCCCCCAGACTGAAAGAAATAAGGATGGACCAACTTGTTCAGATGGAATCCAAACTCACCAATCCATGGATAAATATTCATTGCTTTTTTAAAACTCAAACCTGTATTGTAAGCTTCTAATATTCTCACTTCTGTTATTTTTTAAAATTATAATTACTATTTTAAATTAGTTTTTATTTATTTTTGCAGTGCTACAGCTTACTTGAAAATAAAAGTCATTATTCCATGAAAAAAATCACCATCTCAAAGAAACACTCATATAATAATGGGAAATTTTATTATCTGCTTAAGTTGAGTATAGCTTTTAAATATAGTGAAACACTGGGTACTGGATTTAAAAAATAATAAAACACTAGTTACTGAATAAAAAAAAAAAAAAAAAAAAGTAAAAAAAACCCCCAAAAACAGCAACTGTAGTTCATTTATTCAGTTGAATTACCTTCTAGCTTTGGAACACCAATCAGAAGAGAAAAAGAATTTTTTTATTTACATACTTTCAGAATCTTTCAAAGATTCCTTCAATCTTCTTATTGTTTGGGAGGTGAATTCCAAAAGTTTGCATTTCAAAATGTTTTATTGATGATAACAGAAGTCATAGAAATAACAAGACTTCACATTTATGCCAGACCGAAACTGCAAGAGGAAAATTCTTTAGGGAAACTTCAGTGAAGAAGAACCTTGAATTAAGATTGCTCATGTATAATTTAAAAAATTTCCTCCTGATTTGGAAAAACAAATGTCTTCAGCTTTCTTGGTCGAGGAATGTACTGTCATGCTTTGTATGACTGACGTTAAGGTTGCTAAGATAAAGGAAAATGGAGGTGAAACTATGATGAAATTTTTTCATTTCATTTATTAATGTGCAAGTGGAGTTTAGGAGTATCACAATCTTCACTGCTTTAAGTTTTAAATTATCCTTTGCTCTTTCTTTACTCATTACAACTGAAGGAAACACAGGAAGAGTTGTGTTATTTGTATGTCTTCTAAGGGGCAACTTTTGGTAATGGAAAAAGAAGTCCTTAAACAAATTGAAACAGATTTTGACAAATAGACTAAATAGCCAGACAGAGGACTGAAGTTCATGACTGAAAAAAATTCCTTTATTCTTCTCTATCTCTATAATACAGACTGCTCCATTTCTTTAGGCTTCTGTCATCTTCTGTGATGAGGAAGGCCAAAGGCCCACTTGGAATTAAGTCTGGCAAGGAATGTCAAGGACAACAAGAAGGGTTTCTACAAGTACATCAGCATCAAAAGGAAGATTAGGGAAGACATGGGGCCACTGCTGAATCAGATGGGTGTCCTGATAATGGAAGACACAAAAAAGGCAGAATTACTGAATACCTTCATTGCCTCAGTGTTTACTGTTGAGGTCAGACCCTTGGAGTCCAAGACCTCGGAGGTAACAGAAGGCTGAAGAAAGGAAGATCTCCCCGTGCCTGGGCTGGGTTAGAGATTGGCTAAACAGACTTAATACCATAAACCCATGGGTCCTGAGGGGATGCACTCGTGACTGCTGATGTAGCTGGCAGATAGTACTGCTAAGCCACTCTCCTTCATCTTTGAAAAATAATGGAGAATGGGAGAAGTGCCAAATGGAAAAAGGACAGATAATATTACTCCTGTCTCAAAGAGGGACAAGAAGGAACACCTGGGAAACTACTGGCCAGTCAGCCTCACTTCCGTCCCTGGAAAAGTGATGGAGCAGATCATCCTGGAGGCCATCACCAAGCATGTAGAAGAAAAGAAGTCAGGACAGTCAGCATGGATTCACCTGATAGCTTTCCATGGTGGCATGGCAGGAATTGATAAGGTGAGAGCAGTGGATGTTGCCTACTTTTACTTTGGCAAGGCTTTTGACACTGTCTTCCATAACATCCTTCATAGGTAAGTTGAGGAAATGTGGATTAGATGAATGGACAGTGAGGTGGTTCAAGCACTAGCTGAATGTCAGAGCACAGAGGATCATGATCAGTGGAGCAGAATCCAGTTGGAGGCCTGAGGTCAGTGGCATTCCCAGGGATCACTGCTGGGTCCAGTCTTATTTAACTTGTTTGATGACCTGGACAAAGGGGTAGAATGCACCCTCAGCAAGTTTGCTGATGATACAAATCTGGGGGGAGCGGCTGATACACTTGGATGCTGTGCAGGCTTTCAGCAGGATCCTGATAGGCTGGAGGGTTGGGTAGAGAGAAACCTAATGAAGTTCAACAAGGGCAATTGAAGGGTCCTGCCCCTGGGGAGGAATAACCCCAAGTACCAGCACATGTTAGTACTTGACCTACTCGAGAGCAGCTCTGTGGAGGAGGACCTGGGAATCTTGGCAAATGATAAGCTGATCATGAGCCAGAAGTTCTCTTGCAATCAGGACCAGTTGTATCTTGCGGCTCTTTGGGAAGAGGGTGGCCAGCAGGTCAAGGGAGGAGGTCCTCCCCCTCTACTCAGTCCTAGTGAAGCCACATGTGGATCTGTGTACAGTTCTGGTCTCCTCAGTACAGAAAGACAAGGATCTACCGGAAAGACTTGAGTGGNAAGAGAAGAGAAGAGAAGAGAAGAGAAGAGAAGAGAAGAGAAGAGAAGAGAAGAGAAGAGAAGAGAAGAGAAGAGAAGAGAAGAGAAGAGAAGAGAAGAGAAGAGAAGAGAAGAGAAGAGAAGAGAAGAGAAGAGAAGAGGACTGAGAGGGGAGGTCATTAATTCATCTAAATGTCTCGAAGGCAGGTGCCAAGAGGATGGTGTCAGACTCTTTTCAGTGGTGCCCAGAGACAGGACAAGGAGCAGTGCCCATAAACTGAACCACAAGAAATTCCACCTCATCATGAAGAACTTCTTTACATTGAGGGCAGCAGAGCACTGGAACAGGCAGATGAGGGAGATCATGGAATCTCTCTCTCTGAAGACATTTAAAAACCCGCCTAGACACAGTCCTGCGTTACCTACTCTAAGTGACCCTGCCTTGGCAGAGGGATTGGATTAGATCTTCTGAGGTCCCTTCCAAACCTAACAATTCTTTGTGAATCATGAAATCATGAGCTAAAATATTTTGGCATCTTTCTGACTGAATTAATTCATAGTTTGTTTTGATTCTCACATGATTACAAATAAACAAATTCTACTTAATATTGTTTTATGTTCAACTCATAATTCAGAATTATATTATTTTTTCACATTTGCCTTACAATTATAGCTATCTTATTATCAGAATAGAAGAGAATATTTCATTTGGAAGGGACCTACAATGGCCACCTAATCCAATGGCTTGACCAGTTCATGGCTGAACAAGTTAATGCATGTTATTAAAGCCATTGTCCAAATGCCTCTTAAGTACTTGTAGGTGTCAACTACCTCTCTAGTAAGCCTGTTCCTGAGTCTGACCATTCCCTCTGTAAGGAAATATTGCCTAATATTTAGTCTGAACATCTCGTGTTGCACCTTTGGGCCATTCCCATGCATCCTATCACTGGACCTGAGAGAAAAGAGATCAGTACCACTCTCCACTTCCCCTCCTCATGAAGGTACCAAGACCCATCATCTCTCCAAACTAGACAAACACAGTGTTCTCAGCCAGTCCTTACAGGACATCCTTCAGGGCTCATCACCAGCTTTGTTGCCCTCCTCTGGACATATTGGAGGACCTCCACATCCGTCCTTAATGGTACTTAAATGGGTGGGGCTCAAAACTTCACAGAGTGTCTGTGGTGAGGCCACACCAAGGCTGAATACAGCAGGATAATCCCTGTGAGGGATTATCACAGCCCTGCCTGGCTGGTGATGCCGTGTCTGATGCACCCCAGGATGGGGTTTGCCTGCTGGGCTCACAGGGCTCACTGCCCACCAGCACCTGCAGATGCCTTTCTGTGGCTGCTCAGCCACATCTCCCAGCTTGTGCAGGAAAATTTATACTTCAGGCTGGCATCAGAGTTAATTGTGGTTGAAAGTTCCTCAATTTTATTTATTTGTTTTATTGTTTATTATCAGAGCAGTTGAATGCCTGTTGTAGAATTTCAAATAGCTTGAGCAATGCATCAAATTCTCTTTGCACGTGATGAAGTTGTTTTATTCCAAAAAGACTGTGCCCCCCAAAAGGGGAGGAAACCCACTTTTTCTGTTCTTAAATGTATATAGGTTAGCAAAAGCATTCTTCAAAGGATTTGAGCGAGACTTATGGAACATATGCAACTAAATTATGAGACTTGCAGAATTCTTCAAAGACTATGCAACAGGATATGGTCTATATTGTTATCTAGGTAAAACCATAAACTCAAAGAACAACAGACTTGCAAGAAATGTTTTCTCAGAAAACATGCCACTTATGCAAACTAGACATTTGAAGATAAAACATTGATTTAGAATACTTGGGGTTAGATTTAATGAAAAGAATAATAGAGTCCTCACATTGGTTAGTATAGGCAGGCATAACATAGGCTTCCACACTTTATTTCATCTCTTCACCTTGTCCTGCTGTTACACCACTGCTATTTCAATTTTGAGCATTGTGAACAGAGGCATATCAGTGTTCTGAGCACTACTGGTTAATATCACAGTGATTCTGTTATGAAGGTAAAAGGAGAATAAAATAATCAGATTTTCTTTTTTTTCTTTTCCTTGTGACCTCCATGTTTGAAGCTAAATTCCAGAAACAGAAAGGTTAGTATCTTCTTTTTACAAAGAGGTCTTCACTAACTGACTCCCTTTGAAATCAATGGGACTTTGTGAGAATCACAAATGGCATTGGCAGGGAGTAATTGCAGGGCCAAAGAACAGTGTGTCAGAGCACTTACCTCTGAGATATTTCTCTCTGCCTATCTGTTACCAGCAACAAAGAGTATTTCTTTCATTTTCTTACAGCAACTGGGCCTTTTTAAATAGAGAAGAAACATAAAACATGAATTCATTCTTACTCAGATTTGAATTGAATGAATAGAACTAATGTATAATCTTCTTTCTGCAAAGTGATAAATATTTACAGTGTGTAATGAGATTTCATGTCAAAAATTGATGGTATTTATTGTGTTTTAATAAAAGCAGATTTGAAAATGTTAGTTTTATTAAAGAAAGAAGTGTTGAAAATATTGCCAATTTCACATTTGCTTTTTCTATGGAGACCTTATATGCAAAGACAGATTTCGAGCTAACTATATTACTATGGAAATCAGTTGCAACAGAGTAGAAATGGTATGAAATAATGAAAACATTAATACTTCTTTACACCTTGTTTCATTTATTTATCAGTTACACTCTCCTTTTTTTTCTTTGCTATTAAGGCACACATTTCAATATTAAAAATGTTTTCCTTCTCTTTTCATAATTTCTGTTCTCCATTCACATTTCTGAACTTATAACAAGAAACAGGCATTTCATACATGACAGAAATATGGAAGTTAAGGGCACTGTCATGTGTGGTGTCCAAGTTAAGTGCTACGCAGAGATTTGTGTGTCAGTGAAGAAATTATTTTCAGCAATGTGTTGTTAGAAAGAAGCTGTATCCTCTCTCTGCTCAGTGATGAGTCTAGTCATCAGTTCCTTCCAAACTGACTTACGGCAGTACCTTAACAAATGTTGCCATTAAGTAATCTGCTAAGTCTAGAGAGCTCAGCTTTCTTGGGGATTTAAGACACATTAGTCAAAATATCAGTACACAGGTGCTGAGTGCTTGAAAATATCTACATGGTGCCTTCTATTTCTATAAAACTTTTAATCATTTAATGTTTCACAAAGAGATGAAGTAGGTAATCAGAATTGCTTTTAAAAGGCAAAACCTCTAAGCAAACTTTAAAGTAGTTCAATAATATTTCGTTTCCAGGTCATGTAACAGCAAAGTCCCTGTTGGCTGATATTTATGTAAAATTAGTAAACTACTTTCAAAAGGATAAATGCATTTTTGTTGAAAGTTAAAAATATAAAGGAGGGAAGGTGAGAGCAAAATATAGTAAGATGTGAAATTTAGCCTATTTTGTGCAAAATGATTTTTCAGGTTGCATGTATGTAACATGCATGTGTATACTCTTTAGATCGGCATTTGCTCTTCAGGCAAACAGAAAGAAACCTCTTACAGCATCCCTTTAACTGGCATGAAGCCAGCCTTGCTCATTTTCTGCAGCTGGCATGAAAATAAACTCATTTTCCAGAAGTGACCCCCATTATTTCATTTTTCCTAGCTCCCAACAAGTTGATGAGCTATAATACAAAGCAAAGCAATTAATTGTTATATGGCATCTTTGTCAGAATAGTAGTGGTGATCAGCAGTTGGGGAGGAGGAAATAGTCTTGAGCATGTGGTAAAATACAGATTTGCAGCAGAATAAATAAGTAAAATGGCTTCAGATAGAAGTTACACACTATTAAGTTATGGGTGAAGAAGGGAAGAAAGGTCTTATCTGTATCAGACTACAGATTTCTCAATGAATTGAGAGAGCTTTGGGGAGCTTTTAGGTTATTCTTTTATGTTTGTTTGCTTTTTGCTTTCTAAATCTCCCTTCTGCACTTGAAATGCAAGCTTCAATTTTGGTAAGCGTGGACTTCTCTTCTAAGAAGGGGTGTTGTTCTGCAGTGCTGCTCTGCCATGGAGAATAACAACCAGAGCAGAGAGCCACCCAGTCAATCAATATTAAGTCTTCTATGGACTGACATCAGCCATGGCTTGGGCTTCTTTCTAGTGGGCAGCTGCACTCCACAAGCAGATTTTTATTGTGTTTGTTGATGAACCTTGTTCCACTCTATATCAGTAACTAAATAATGATTGAAGTTGCACTTGAAGTTCAGCCTCTCATCCTATTTCAGTGTTGCAAACATAGGTCACTGGCTGGTCTGTTAGTAGTTGAGGTCTCTTTCTCCTTTGTCATTCTCTTTCTCTCAGCATTTCCCATACAAAACTCCACAGGAACTTCCAGGCAATTTCATCTTAACATCTTACAGACTAGAGTTTTCCCTAATTCTGGTTCTGAACTGTGGACATTTCATGGGAGGCCAAACCAGGAAAACCCATGATAAAAAATAAGGTGATATAAAGCAAGTCAGCGAGGCCATTACTTCATAGCTGTTGGAAGCTTTGGAGATTACAACTCCACTGTAAAGTATTGCTGAAGCTGGGAAAGATGAAGGGAGGGATTTTACAGCAATGAATTACTAAGACAGACAGTGCTTCCTAGACAGAAGGTAAGAGTAGGAGATCATTAAAGTATAAATGGAATATTGCAAGTAACCCATTTTGACACCTGATATTTGTCAGAGATAAAGAGAAGAGCAGCAAGATGTAGTGCTGCTGAAGAAGGATGAAAGAGGCAATTGTGGTCTGGATCATCATCTGGATTCCATGGAAATGACTATGAATTAAGTCTACTATCTATGTTACTTTAAAGGACAAGAGTAGGTAGGGGAAGAGCCTGGGGAAATGGGAATGTAAATTGAGAAATTCTTTTTAGCAGCAGTATGACTAACACAGTCAGGTTAAAACAAATTGGTTTTAACAGGTTATTTTTAATCCTTGTCAGTTCATCACATTCCCTTGATACGGGGTGTACAGCTGAAGAGTACAAAGGGTGTGAGAACACAAAGCCAGGGACCAGAAGGATGATAGGGAAGAGTTGGGCTGTTTAAAATGGTGCTCTTATCAAGACCACTGTTCATCAGACTGTAACTTTTCTGAATGTTGTAATGCAGTCCACATTTCTTTCCATGATCAAACAGCTAAAACCAATTCCTTCTCTGCACCTACACAGAGAGACAAAAGATAAATTTGGAGTGGATAAGTCACCTGATGAGAACTTGGGGTCCAAAATACCTCTCCAGTTAAAAACATTTATCTTACTGATGTACTGCAAGTCTTTGGAAGGTTATCGAAAGCTCCTGATACAAATTATATATTAATGTTTCAGTTGTTACTGGCAGAAGGAGTTATCTTAACCAATAGTGATTTTATTTTTCTGAAGCCCTTTCTTAAAATGAGCAAGGCTTCTGCAAAGCTGTATCTCAAACCTGGGCTAGAAGAGCTTACTACAGGCATAAAGGAAGCAGTCAGGTGTCTACCTGCATGGGAGGTTCTAGTTATCTGAGACAGCTGAACTGTAGCAGATGTGGTGGGTACATATTTTGTTTGGAACATCTGCCTTCTTCTAAGGCTATCTAAGAATGAGGTTTTTTCTGTTTTCATGCTGTATCTTTTGATATAGCTGGCAAATGCAACAGCTCTGAACCCTTAACCACTTGAATATTGTGTGTACTTGTTTCCCATAAGAGACAATGCTTTTTGTCTTGCTGACAACTGTTTCAACTAATCCACCTCACTGCAGAAACATGTTTGTGAGAAATATGTAGCGTCTTGGTATTGCTGTATGTATGTAGGGTCAACAGTCACCATGTGAAAGTGTATCAGTGAAGAAGTACCACAGCATCAACAAACAAATAATCTCTGTTTGGTCCTTAATTTTGTGATAGAAACTACCTTCCCAAGGAACTTCAATAAATACATTGAATGACAGGAACAAATGGAAAGACTGATCTTTTGATTAGTCTCTGATGGAAAACAGTTGTTTCCACTTATGGCAGAGGACAGCAGCGGTCTTGAGAGAGAAAGGAAGGGAGACAAAGCTGTGCATAAACAAGAGGTTGATGGAAGAGCAGTAATGCAGCCTCTTCCTTGTAAAATGGCACACGAAGAGGAAAGATGTACAGCATCTCTCCATAAGGAAATCCACTTATGAGAAAAGTATAAAAACCAGAAATTACTCAGCTGAAAACCCACAACAAGAACTCAGTTAAAGGTTACCCAGCAGGGTGGCATCAGTAATACTGACTGTCACCCTCTGCTTTAAAGGAGAAAGGAAGAAAGCCTGCTGTAATTGGAACAGTAGTGTCTATTAAAATGTTATTAAATTTTATTAGCATTGCAATTCTATTTGGGAACAGAGCATGTTAGATGGCAGGACTTCTAAAACACTGCTAAGACTGACTACCTGTCGTAAGGCTACAAGTCTTGCAAACAATTACTAAGGAGAATATATGACTAGTCCCCATACAAGCTTGTGAAGACAGTCACAAGAACAAATCACCCAGATGTATGGAACTTGTAGATCAGAAAAAACACAGAAGAAGGACATGACAATGTTATGAAGAAGGAACACACACATGTATATTGTATTTGTAAAAATATTGAATAGAGTCTGGGGGCTATATTCTATGTAAGAGAAAAAAATTAGGAAGTCTTTAATTGTTTTTTTGTTTGTTTTTTTTTTTATATTTTAAAATATCTACTGATACTGAAATGGACTTCCATATTATTGAAGAACATTTATAGACAAATGAAGACTCCACAATTGTCAAATTTTGTTTGTATGGTGGTATATTTATAAACATGTTTATAAACAGGAAACAATCTGAAAAAAACTGTGTTAAACCATCCATAATAATACTTGTTTTATGTTTTCTGCAAAATACAATTCATGTTGACCATACATAGGGTAGCAATGGGAAACTGTTTCAAGATATTGCAACATGGCTTTGATACTATTAGTGATGCATCCAGCCTAACTTCAAGCGACAAAATCACAAAGATGGAAAGATCGTGGAAACTTTAGCCCACCAGTGAAATAGCTAGCCTCCATATATCATATTCTGCTGAACACCCTTTACGTCGTTATTAGCCTGAGAATTGCCACTGGATCCATCAAATCTGTAAGCTTTTGCCTGTTGGAACAGCTAATACACTATAAACATTTAAAAATAACCAGTCCAAAGGCCATTAATTTAATTATCAGTGCTTCTTGTAGTGATTCTCTTTAACCTTTCTTCTGATCATCTTGTCACACATAGGTTACGTATTTTGTTCTGGTATAAATCAGACTTAAGTCCACCTCAGCAAAGAATGATACAAAAGAGATCAGTGCCATGTGCTGAGACAGACAGGCTGACTGTCTCAGCTGGCATAAACTGGTGAAGGAAGGGTAAGTTATTTTACCCTAGATGAGAATCTCTATTGTGTCTCTCAGAATAGGCGTTTATTGAACCAAGCCCAAGGGGAGAAAGGGAGAGAAGAATGATGGAAAGAAGGAGACCAAAAGGTACGCAGGGCAGAAGTACACAAAACCCTCTTCCCCTATCACTGATTACAAATTATTATACAAGCTGAGCCCCATATTGTATACTTCATTTACAGTAATTGTACAACAGCTGTATAATAGGTGTAGTTTAAGGTATGAGTGTTGCTCAGAGTGTAGCTTAAATGTCCACAGTGAGATGTGAATATGAATATGAATGGTCCTGACTGCATAGTAATTGGCAGTATTATGGGAGTGAATGGAAAAGCTACATATGGATGAATGGGTGGGGCTAGGGAAGGGTGCAGCACCAGAGACTAATGGTAGATTTTATTTTCTCACATAGATGGCTTTTCCTTTAAATAATTAGCCAGCGGCAGTAGAAGCAAATGAAAAGAAAGAGAAGGAGACTAGTTTGGCACACTGAAGCTCTGTACTCATTACATTAAATCATTCCAATTTCCCTCTCTTCACCCCACCTACCTAGCCATTGATCCATCCACATTAAACTTGTAACAAGTTCCTGCATGGGGAAAAAGAAAAGGTTTTGAGAATGTGATAGCATTAAAGCAAAAGCATGGTTGTACAATATACCTTGGAACTCTAAAAAACACAAACCAAAAGACCCCCCAAAATAACCAGCCTGGAATGGGATCATTCTTTTTCACACATACTACTGGTTTATGTGTGTTGCTGTTAGGGTGTTAAAAATGAGAGGTGTATGCTGCTGTGTGGGAATGATGAATTTGGAGGAAGAGCTAAGAACAAAGTTACGTTATATTTGTTCAGTTTTCATCTTTTGTTACAACAAAATTTAGAAAACATTTTTCTGGTTTTGCTTGGGGGTTTTTCCCATCCTTGTTTCTTTATTATTTTTGTGAATTCAAGTGCTTGGTAATCTGTGCCTCTGATCTAAGTGGATATGTACTTATCAGTCAAATTATGCAATTTTGATTACTTGGGTGATTTGAACAATTTATTGCTATATCCAAAATTCTCTAAGTACAAAGCAAGAACTATACTTCATGAAAGGAAAGGGACTTAAAAAACCTTGTGGATTATTTTGCAGTATCACAAATAGCCACTTATACGGAAAGTTCATATAAACTCAGAGGCTGATTCTGCAGATGTTAACACTTCAGAAAACTTGAATTCAGTGTGATTTGCTCAGCCAGTACATGTGCTCATGTCCATGACTGTTTGTGGGTTCTCCCTCCAGCTAAAGCGTATGAATCTGCTTTTGCATTTAAGGTTGTAGTGCAAAGCTGTATAGCAAGAAGCAGCAAATTATAAAACAATTGAAACTGATTGTATGTCACATTAAGATAGAAAATATATTTTGTGTTAAAAACTTGACAAATTGATGTTATGCATATTACAGATCCTCCAGGTCCTTGTCATTTTGACGATCATTTTTTGTTTTGCCGAACATGATTTCCTGCAGAAGACATTAAAACCAGAAAGCCTAGTATTGCATCATGCCACCTATTTATAAATTCTAAGGAATAAACACAGCAAAAATTAATTACAATTATTCATGTTCTTGAAAATGACAGTACATGACAAGTAAGAAGGGTCACTGTTGCTCACTTCTTTTTTAAGACAATCTTTGTTTACCTAGTTCCCAAGTGTTGAGAGCCGGTATGGTACATTTGCATAGGATAACTAACATATACCACACCATTTTCACGTCTGCAAGTACACGTGAGTAACCGTAATTACACGTGACACCAATTACTCTATTACTTTGTATTAAATTATAATGGAAAATTCCACTAGAGAATTGAAGCCTAATTGCATCTTAATTTGCATATTTTTGCATATTAATTACATCTCAGATGAATAATAAATTTCAGCAGATTTTTAATTTATGCATAGACACAAAAACAAGTGGAGAAATAATTTACAAAAAAATACCAGCAACTATTACTTAGGGCATTCAACTAATTTTGCTTAGTTTAGCAAAACAAAACTTGGTTTGTTTAATATAGCATCTTTAGGCTGATTGCTGTTTATTGCACAATATGTCAGTTTTGAAGCACAGAGAGAAGCTGAGTCTTTTTAATAGAAAAAATAAATGTTAATTCAGAGCATTTTAAGTTGAGGGATTTTACATTTTTGAACAAAATGTTTGGAGGACATTACTATTTAATTAATTTGAGAATGGGCTTAATTTTGATAGGTTTTTTTTACTTATAAGGCATCCTTTTTTGTTGCATTTTTTGAATGAAGGAATAAAAAATAGAATACTAAAAAAAATCTTGATGAGGAGGTTTCTCTGTTAATCAAATGAGGAATGTTTTCTTGTTTAAAGACAGCAGTTAAGGCACTACAATTTTGATGACTATTAGTTTCAAACAAAGGGCAAAATTAAGGCCAGGAAATGTGTAACACTTTAAATCAACATATATTTAAATAATTCTGGAGGTATTCTGTGTATTTCAGAGTCATTCTATACACCAGAAAAATAGCTGCATAATCAAAATGCACAAAAATTATAAATTAAACCTTCAAAGCTTTTCTTAACTTTAGAGGCAAAATAATCCAAGTTACCCCCATTAAATTCAGCTGGACTGCTCACTTATACAAAGTAAGGAAGGTAGAAAAAGGCAGAGTCTATAACAGCGTTTCCTCTTTTTGGCTTAGCAGTTCTCATACCTGTATTAGAAAAAAAATATATTTTACATGTCTCTTTATACCTTATTTAACAAAAAATATTAACAGTACGGATTTCACAAAAAGGCTTTTCTTCCATAAATTTCAGCCACATTATCGATCCACTTACTGTTTTTCAAGCTAGTCTATAAAACTGAAGTCCCTTTACTCTGTCAATTCATCCCAAAGCCTAATCTGGTATGACGCCTTTTGTACCTGCCACCGCAGTCAGTCTGAGACTGCCTGCACAAAGAATAATTCTATTGATCATTTGCCAAATTGTACAAAGGGAATGTATGTCAATGCTCTAATAAATCAGGAGACTGTCAAGATGAATGAACATATTTTTCTTCTCCTTTGCTCCAAAAAATTAAAAAAAATATCCGACACAAAACCACCAAACCCTAAAGAAGTATATATTTTCTATCTTGCTTTGTAGTTCTGACACTGTAGGGGCTGAGCAGAATAGGAGAGGACTGTGTAATCTCCAAGAGTCCACTATATGTATCATTTGGTGCAGTACACTGAATTTTGCCAGTTGAAATGGCCTGAGAGTTTGTAAAAACGAATACTTCATAGCATATATTTACATTCTACCAGTTATGGATCATTATTTTTACTTGTCAAGCAGGAATCTGATGAATACCAAGCTATTCTTTTTGTCTTACAGTGACACTTTTTAAAATTAATATATCCCTAGGAAAAGTTTTCTTTTTCCCCAGAAAGCACTGCATGTAGCAAATGTGCTCTTGTTATGATGTCTACTGCTCTTATGTCTCTGGTTTCTGGTATCAGGCGCCTGTCACTTGGTTCCATCTGCATAGCACACCAAATCCCATTAGTAGCACCATCTTTAGTACCCTTCTTGTTAAAAGTTAAAACAGTTTAGCTTTCAAAAATAGCATTCTAATGAGGATCGGGATTGTCCTTTTACGTTCTGAACATCCCATTTGGCAGGGTTCAGATAAGCAGAGGGAAATTGCAGTGAATGAACAGAAGTGGGGATATGAATCTTCAACTGTTAAACAATAGTTCCCTCTCATGGACGTTGGAAGCTACCACAGTTTGCAAAATGTGACTGGAGAGTAGCAGCATTAAAAAAAAAAAAATATATATATATTTTGCTTTTTCCATGCACCATACATGGGATATTTCCTTACAAAAGGGAGAAGAAATGGTCCCTACAACACTCACCATTACCCAAGTCTGTGACAAATGCAGGTGGGAATGCAAGGTCTTTTTTACAACATTTTGCAAGGTGTTTTCTTTT
>VZTN01002306.1:1118-47551 GCA_013400515.1 Erpornis zantholeuca | reverse complement strand
TGTTAGATCTATCACCTCTGCTGTGAAGCATCTGTTATACGTGATGTGACACCATCTTCAGGATTTATATACATCCTTTATAATATCAGAGCAGTTTGCAGTACAGCACTTTAGTGGGGTTCTCTGAAACCCAGAGAAATGAGCTGAAGTGCTCTCTTCACACCTAATTATTTTGTGCTTGGGCACTGTGACAAATGCTACAGGGATTGACAGTGGCAGTTACATTCATCTGTACCTTATAAGTGGTTTATTGAACACAATTTAAACTTCCAGGGGGGAACATAAAACATATAAAGGAGGTGGTCTCAAGGCTGGTGAGTACAGGTTGTTTCCTCAGAGCATTCTAACTGCAAAACAGTGAAGAAAGTGCTGCAGAAATATTCTACTAAATGTCCAGTTGTCCTAGACATCCAGGGCAGCTCTCTGGAGAAATTGGGGGTGGAAAAAAATACTGTCAATAAAACAAATTGCTGTTTAAGACACCATGGGATAATATCACAGTTGCAATGAAAAGGCAGAATATGCTAGGTTTTCATTTGTTTGAGAATCCAGCTTCCCAGAATTGTCTAAAAGTGAGGTTGTAACAAGTGAAATGAGACCAGACCAAAATGTTATTTTCTGTGTTTATGTAATTTAAGAACTCTTAGTTTAATTTTGCTAATGTATGTTAAGTTTAGTTGGTTAGATGAAGCTACACAGGCATTTGATTTTTTCTAAATTGCTTTAAAATATTTTTTTCCTTGATGCCTTTATTTCATCTGCTAAATTAAACAGTTTTGCTTTAAAAAAGATATTGCCTACTTCATCATCAAATTAAAAAAAAAAAATACAAATGCTCAGGTCTTGATGGGACCAGTAGAATGTTACATCTTTAATATCTATGGTAGCCTTTGTTCCAGAGTGAGAGAATGATACAACTTAATCCCATGCACTGAAAAGGCAAAAAGGGAAGAGGATTCAAGACAGGGAGGTGGACACCCTTGTTCTGACAATGAAACCCATTTTGATGGATATTTTAGGGGAATGTATGACCATAACATTGAATTGAAATTGAATGGATGCTCTACATATTAAAGCTTCAATACTTCTGTTTTCTTTGAATATTCCTGTAGGTCTTCCATTTCAGTATAAACACACTATTGGCCTTTCTTAAGGTTTATTTTATTCTTTCTTTTTTGTCATCCTGTAGCTCACTTTAAGAAGAGAATTTCAATTCAATATCTTTTCTGTTAGAATGATTTCACATGTGATACCAATTACGTCTGCCAACTCTTGCTCTGAAAATCCATTATTTTCTCGTAGAGTGTGAAAGCAAAGTAACTTTGAATTGACTTCTAGTTCACAGTGTATCATTTGGTAATGTAAATTCATAAAATGATTAATGTAATAAATACAAAAAATATCTCAGAAGTACACAGTGGTTACTCTCGTTAAAGTAATCATCACCATGTCTTCCATTTTTTTGCTGAAGAGAAAGGTAAAATAGATGGACACAGTCAGCTGCTCTTAGTTTGGACTGCTGCTGTGATGAGGACCTTTATGAAAAGAGATAAACACACAGAAAATAAGCTTTCCTCAATTATTAAAATATACAGTGACTATCCCTTTTCCACCTCAGTGAAAAATGGTCAAGATTTTCTGTTTCTGATTATACCTCTCAAAAATCATAAGAACAGAAGCTGGAAAAAAACTTTTAAATAACACCTTCCTATTTCACTACAATAGAATTGTAAGGAAAATCTTTTGGATTGAAATGTTTGGTTAGATTTAGCTGTACAGAAGTGCTGTTTTTTTCTAATTCTGATTAGAGTTGGTTGGGACTTTCACTATGACATTAATGAAGCAAATAAAAGGTATCTTTAAGAGTCTTATCTTTAATTAATCCCCACTGTCACTGCTAATCTTTTCAGCATTATTTCAGAGTAAATAACTTTTCAGAGTTATTTCTTCTAGTATTTAACATTTGACCGATCATGTTGATAATTTCTTCTACGCAGTGAAGTTTAAGTCACATATGTATAGAGTTTTGTTATGGTTTGGTTTTTTTTTGTTGTTTTTTTGTTTTTTGTTTTTTTTTACTTAAAGTCTTAACAAAGCTGATGAAGGAAATATGGCATTGGAAATACAAAGCAAGGCTTACTGGTTGCTAAATAGGTGAATACAGAACAATATTCGCTGCTTTATGACATCTAGTACAAGTTTAAAAAATGCTCACTTAAAGCATTGAAAATTAATCTGAAATTCACACATTTTCAAAGAAGATGACTTCAGTTTTGTAAGTGGGACTCCAGTAAATCCAAGTCTGTTTTCACTGAAAAAGCAGTGAAAGACCAATAAAGGTCAGAAAAAGCTTATGGCTATTTATCTTTGAGAAAAAATGTGCAGGAGGATCACAATGGAACTCATAGGCCAAGTAGAAAACAGTAACTTGGATTTGTGAGGTATCTGGTTTCAGTTCTTAATTATACATATTTTCCCCATACACAGACCTTGCATGTGAATAGATTGTTTTTACAGTTGTTAGGAATTTGCTCATTTTGAGTTTGCCGCAGCAGCAAAAATAAAAAGGCTTTGGAGATAAAGCCATATTTATTAATTTTTATTAATTATTTCTCATAGAAATTGGTAATTTCCTGTATCCTATCAGTTTTATTTCTTTGGGGTTTTTTTAATTACACTTAAGTTATTTTGAGCTCCTTTGCTTACTTGATGGATCCTAGGGAGTGCTTCATCTGCGTGGTCAACAGGAATCAGCTTTAGGGAGAGTTGGTTTGCTCTACTGGTTGTGTGCCTTTTGTTTGCACAGATAGATAAAAGAGTTTTGAGGAGTGGTGTAATTTATTAATGAATGATTCTCTTCTGTTTGGCCTATGATTTAGGAGTGTAGTATGAGACCTGCAGATTAATTTAATTTGCATTTAATTCTTAGATAAAATAATCTCTTTCTCATATTACCTGTTCCTCAGCGTGTGTTTACAAACGTGCACAAATGGACCACTTCAGGTCAGAACTCGGTTATAAGGAGAAGTTACAAATTTGAAACTCTTATATGTACACACACAATTATGGCCTTTTCTCACCAGTTTTGAGTCTGGTGAAGAGAAAGAGCTGCCAAAGAGCTGCCAAAGAGTTGCCATGCCTCATGTGTTTCAGCAGGGAGTATCAGAAGTCCTTAATTAGAGGGTATTATGCATGGTAGCATTTATGAGATTGAAGACTAGCTGAGGAAGCTGAAGTGTTAGAAGAAATGAAAGCATGCCCTTTTTTTTCTTTTTTTAAAACTAGAGAGATCCATCTGCTGTTTTGCCAAGTTAGTGTTTGGTTACTGTTCCAAATACCAGGCCCTGGTAATGATCAGTGTGAAAGCAGAGAAGCATGTAGTGGTGATGTTTCTAAATCTGATGTTAACATCGATGAACTGTAGCAGTTCAGTTCATGTGTAAATGGCTTATAGAGAAAAAATGGAGTAAAACTGAGATAACAAGTTCTCCTGCTAAGTTACATCCAGTGTCTTTCCACAAGCTCCAGCAACAAATTGTCACTTACTGAGTTCATAAAGAGAGAAGCAAGAGTCAAGGCTCAGATTTATTCTGTGGAGTGTGCAGACTGTGTGAAGTTCAAAGAGTTTCCCTAACCTTGAGCTAATTTTTCTAAGCAAGGACAGCATGGTCCATTTGGGGATATAAAGGGCTGCCAAAAGTTGTCTCTAACAGTTGAAGCTTGGGTAAATTGCATCTATAGTGTAAAACTATAACGATCTCAAGAGTGCATCTTTTCCTTATATACATTTAATGTTGGATTTTGATTCCTGATTGCTATGGTAGTTTTTGAGGAGTCATAACTTTCTTATTTTTGTGCTGAGATTTAATATAAAGTACTCTGGCCCCTGTCCCCTACCCCCAAAGGAAGAATATATCTGGAAAGGTGTTCCAGGGAAGGTTGTTGAGGTTACTTGGAAACCAATTATGTACTAGCTCAAGGGAAACAAATTAAAGAAAAAGGTGCAAGATTCTGCCAAATAGTCCATATGTATTCTTTAAAAATATCTTACTCAGGCTTGTACCCCATTGGTTCATTAAAAAAATAATAATGTATTAGCATCTAGCAGCACAGCTGTAATGAAATATTCATTAATATTTCCATTGTAAATCACCTTTAGAGAAACTTACATAATTGAAAGGGTTTTAATCTTTTTTTCACTGGTAGAATAGTTATCCAATTGATTTAAATGCATAGCTATTGCAGTGAATAAGGTAGTAACATGTACTATTAAAGAGGCTCTCTATGTAAACATCATATATAGGTGTTCAGTGTCTGCAAACTCATACATTAATTAAAAAGAATTGAATGTCTTGCAGAGCAATCATTACATTTCAAAAGCATGTATCTGATGCAGCATTAGAATTAAAAGTGTTTCTTTTGTGATAGAAAAGGAGGGTTGCTTCACATGCTGTTTCACCTTCCTCACATTTAATTAAACTTCTGTCAATTAAGATATTGTAGAATAGAACTGTATGATTAAAAGCTGCTGCTTTCACTTAATTTTGAAGACATCATATTACAAGTCCAAATTGTTACTTCACCTGAAGGAGCTTGTTTCCTCTATAGAAGCCTTTATCTATTAAATGATTTGGTGATGCATACTTTACCAGCTAATTACTGTCTTCTTGAAACTGTCACAGAATTGTGAACCTGCATCTAAGAATTCCATTAAAAATAAATAAATACAGACCCTCTCCTGAATTCATGCTGCATCAAAGGAATGCACAGGTATTTTGATATCATAATTAAATCCCTCTGAATTCTGAGACAAGTTGAAAGCTCTGACTCCTGTTTAGAGTAGATATCACCATAATTTGTTTTGTTGGCTGGGCATCACAAGAGTTTCACTCATGTCTCTACTCCTGGCTAAACAGTTGGTATATGTGTTGTTCAATGATTAAAGTAAGCTAATGGGAGACTCTTTTACTGCTAAATGGAGCAGTCATGTTTTCTTCTCCAAGCAACATAAAGCCCCAGCTTCCTGTCTATCTGTGTAATAAGTATTAGCAAATGCTCAGCCATGCATAGGTCAGATCAGTTCACTGATATACTGAAAACTACCTATATATTATAAATACATGCATTTCAATCACAGACAGGACTAAAAGCTATAAAGGGAGCATATTCATTTCACTCTGAGCTGAATGTTGCTGGATGTTGTTGCAAGAAATTATGTAACTCTAATTCTATTCCTTTGGATTAAGTGTAAGACAAATCTGTCTATTTGCAAAGCATGTTATATTGAAGGCTTTTTTTTGGGTATACTGAAACATTTTTAGTAATAGAGCTTTGACAAAACACACTCCAGTTGGCATCAAAAAGATGCAAAAAAAGCTAGTATTTTCTAATTTAAAAGATTTTAATGAAATCCACTGAAAATTAATGGCCAATGTTTTCAGTTACAGCTTAAGGCGATGAAGCTATGCCAAGCTATTTTAGCATTTCAGAGTTTAAGGCATGTCTGGAAGACACTCTTAGTCATATGACTTAGTTTTAGTTAGTCCTTTGAGGAGAAGGCATTTGGACTCAGTGATCCTTATGGATCCCTTTCAACTTGGTACTCTATGGTTTTATTTTTCTGTAATTTAAACCACAGATTTGTTTAAATTTAAACCATCAAACCATGACAGCAAGGAAAATATATCAATATATAAATATCAAATATATTAATGTTGCTACCATTTTCATATACATATTTTACAGAGAGATGTTTTATATTCTTTTCAGAAATTCTCACCAATGCTCACTAAAATGGAAAAAGCAAAAATTACCAAAAGAAATAAATAACAGCATCATCACTATAATCTCTTTTTGACCCAGTGTCAACAAGGACAGTAATCAAGATTAGTCATACCTCTTACATATGCTTGGTAGAAATATTTGTTTACGGAAAAGGATCAAGACTTTAATGATGTACTTTGAAATATTAAATCTTCTAAAGCAGTAAATGGATAAATTCCAAATTATCAGTAAAAGGTTATATTTTTTTCCTAATGGGTATCACACTTGATTCTTATTTCATAAAATGGTACAATCATGGACTCATTTAGGTTAGAAAAGACCTCTAAGATCATCAAATCCAACCTGAACTTAACCTAGAATGGCCACATCCATCACCAAACCACATCTCTAAGTGCCCTGGTCACTTATCTTTTAAGTATCTCCAAGGATAGTGACTCAGCCATTTCCATGGGAAGCTTATTCCAATGCTTGAAAATCCTTTCTCTGAAGAAATTTTCTCTAATATCCAATGTAAACCTCTCCTGGTACAAGTGAGGACATTTCCTCTTGGTCTATCACTTGTTATTTGAGAGAAGAGACCAACCCCTACATGGCTACAGCCTCCTTTCAGATAGTTGTAGAGAGCAATAAGGAGCCCCCAGAGCTGCCTTTTCTCCAGCCATTGGCCTTCTTGGCCACTTGGGCAAACTCTGGCCCATGTTCAGCCACTGTCAACCAGCACACCTCGGGCCTTTTCCACCTTTACAGTGATTCTGCTCCCCACTTGTAGCACTGCAGGGGGTCATCGTGACCCATGTGGAGGACCTGGCACTTGGCCTTGTTGAACCTCATATAATGGAATGAGTCCATCCAGATCCCTCTTCTACCCTCCAGGAGATCAACACTCCCACCCTGCTCGGTGTCATCTGCAAACTGACTGAAGGTGCACTTGATGCCCTCCTCCAGACCACTGGTAACGATGTTAAAGAGGACTGGCCCAAATACTGAGCCCTAGGGATCACAACGTGTGACCAGCTGCCAGCTCCATTCACCAGCACTCCCTGGGCCCAGCCATCCAGCTGGATTTTACCCAGTGATGTGTGCACTTGTACAAGCCATGGGTTGCCAGCTTTTCCAAGAGAATGCCATGGGAGGGAGTAACAGAGGCTTTACTGAAATCCAGGTAGATAACATGCGTGAACTCTCCCTCATCCGGTAGATGTTATCATTGAAGATCAGGCTGGTCAAGCAGCTGGCTGTGCCTTATCAGCTGGTTGTCCTGCATATGCCTCATGATGGCACTCATGATGGTTGCTGGTCAAAGACCCATCCAGCCTGGCCTTGGATACTTCCAAGGATGGGACATCATTTGCCTTTCTGCAAAGCAGACAATGTTTGTAATATGAGAGAAAAAAATATATTTAAGAACAAGCTTAATCATGGTAGAGTATTGTGACCCTAAGTATTTCTGATTCCAAGTGAATTAACCCAGCTTGAGCCTTCCTGAAGTCCATGTTTAATGAAAATCAAAACCAACCTAAAATACCACTATGGCTGCTTTCAAAGTATGGCCCTAGCAAAAACTAGGAATTGAATTACTAGAGAGGGTTCAGAAAGACTTTCTTCTGATGACATGATATTTTTCTTGCAGAGGTTCAAAATCAATGACAGTTTAAAAGTAAGGTAAAATAACTGAGTTTTCCAAACTCTGCAAACTATATGTCCCAAAAAGATGAAAAAATGACAGTCCCAGCCAGCTGGGATCTTTTCCCTTCCTCCCTATGGTCTCAGTGAAAACTTAATTATAGGGACATGTCTGATTATGTCTCCCCATTAGTGGAGGACTTTCTTGACTAATTCCAATTCTTGGAAGACTTTTTGGTTGCACCTTAACGAGTTCTTAAATAGTTATTTAAGAAAGCAACAAAGCACTTTCCTACAGTGTCATTCATAGGTCAGTTATTGATGATGGGATGCAGAGTTAGACCCTCCTCCAGGTCAGCAGTATACAGCTGCCCCAGGTAGGCTGTGATTATGTGTCATTACAACTTGATTCTTGTTCACTGTTCTGTCAAAAATGAGATTTTTGTGTTCAATCCATTTCTTAATGGACAGGTGTTACAAGCAAATTGGCATTAATTGGCAGCACTGTTGGTGATCTCGGCAGAAAACCAAAGGTATAAAATGAACAAGAACATAAAAGCTACAGTTGCAGAGATGATCTCTATTTTAGTGCTTTGGAGAAATGGTGTGGAGAGTTTTCAAGATGAGCAGCACCGTCTGTTTAGTAGAGAAATGGCATGAAGTCAGTCAGCTCAGTATACTGGCTCAGACCAAAGAATCATGTAGCCAAAAAGCTCATTACCAGCAGATGCCCTCAGGAGAATGCAAAACCAGAGGAAATATGTATAATTATTTATAGGGAATAATTTCTGCACCTCCTGTGACTTCTGACAGAGGCACTTCCTGAACCAGTTTGTTATGTAGACTAACACATTCATTCTCTGTTTTTATCAAACTGTCTTTTACTTCTGATCAATACCCCTGCTTCTTATGTAAAAATGGCAAGTGAACCACTGTTTCTTTCCCCTTTCTCTGTTATTTTTTTTTTTACATACCTCAGTCACACAATTCCCTCAGCAGTTTCTTTTCCAATCTAATGAATCTTTGGTAACCTAATTGTTCAAGGACAATTCTGCTCTTTTCAACACCTAAATTTAAAGATCTAAATTTTGAGTGATAATCACCTGTTCATATTCCATTATAGTATGGGGAAAGTTAATATTGTCTTTCTTTATTTGCACTGCTATACATTTATTTACTATATTTTTAGCTGTTCTTTTAGCTCTCCATCATTCAGTAGAATGAGCTTCTTCTGCAGCTCTTTCTCTTGGTTTTCTTTTCATCGTTCTTTACTGCTTGTTATTCATAGGAAACTTGGTCAGTCTGGTGTTCACCATCTTGTCCAAAACATTAACAAATATCCTGAACAACCTATGTAACTGTGGGAGTCCAATGATAGTACCCTTCTGCTATGTTTTCCTTGCTACAGTTTAGATAATTATTAATTTGATGATTTCATCATATTCCACAGCAAATCAGTTAAGAACTTTTTGTGAGGGATAAATGTTTTTTTGAAACCCAAGTATGCCTTAGCAATTGCTTCTCTCTTATTAAGCAACAGTTTTGGACAACTCTAAAAGATTTGTGAGGCATGTCCTCTGTTTGTAAAAGTTGTACTTGGACTTGCTTCCTCCCCAGTTTCTTATTTTTATCCATGTGTTTTGTAGAGGATACATCAGGGAATCTCAGATTGAATTGTTAATAGGTTTTAGGTAAATAGAAAAAAATGAGCTGCTGGTCCTATGATAGTGTTTTGTTTCTATGCAATGGTGTTATGGACATATGAATGCCCTGTTTTGTCCTTAAGAAGATGAGGAGGGGTAATTCCAACTTTATGCTCTACCATAAACCAGTTAGTAGAATATGGCTTCATAAGAAATACATATTTTAAACTTAGACTACTTTGACCCCTTCATATATTTTTGCTGTTCTTGGTCATTAATGTTCAGATCATGCAGTAGGCTCCTGCAGGTATAAGTAGTTTGGAGCTGTAGGAAAAAAATTAATTACTCCTTCTAGTGTATGTTTCAAATATCAAATCTTCGAAATTTTGAGGGGAAGACCCATTGCTTCAGGAGTTTGCAGCAGTTTAGCATTTTGACATGAATATTTCATGAGTTGTACAGAACAAATCAATTTAAACTGAAAATGTATATTATATTGCATTTAGAAAAAAATCATGGCATTTATGACTGAAAACTGTTTCCTTTCTAGTATCAGTTGTTAATATTAAGAAAAATTTAAATACAGTTAATGTTAAAGTAATACTGAATTGCACATAAAGTAATACTGAAAATTTTGAGATGGGTAGCATATGGGTTTTCATTTCTCTGACATATCCTGAGTTTCTTGAATACTTTTATTGTCATGATTATTCACTTCTGAGATAAAGAGAGCCAGAGATGCATATTCATGGGTTTTTCACTATATTGTCTTATAAACTCTCCTACTGTTTCTCATTTATTCTACACAGGCTCCATCATCACCTTCTTCACCCATAGCTAATGAACCAAAATATGAGAAGCGCTGGCTAGACATTTTATCAGTTCCTCTGTCGATGGCTCGAATCTCGAGGTACAAAACTGGAACAGATAAATTAAGGTTTGTAATCTAAAAGGGAAGGCACTGGGTTAGTTAGCTGTACATAGTGTTTTGCTGTGGATTGTTGGCTTTATAAGAATTGGGTGGAGATATGAAATTCTCCTCATTAAAAACTATGCAGCTCATCTTCTCCTAAGATTAATGGCATGCATGGTGATTACCAAAGATAAGGTAAAGCTCTTGAAAATATGTTTCTATAATCTGTTGTATCTTGTGAATTCAGTTAGCATCAGCAGCTAGTACAAAGGTTAATCCTGGCATTACTTGAATTAATTTTGAAGGTACTAAATTTCCTTCTGTATCGCTAATAGGATACTTCCATATGCCCCAATTCTAATATTGTCAATTAACTCTCCTTTTTCATTCTAAATGATAAGACAGTGCATAATCATCATGCCTGTGCTATCATGTCATATAGCTATATGTGTATCAGTGCCATATAGAAACTCATATTGATGAGATTTTGGCAAAGTACATGGTACAAAATATTGTATTTTTGATCATAGAATTTTTTGCATCTCAGAGACATAACTAATGGTCCATAAAGTAACTGTGGAATAGGATGTCAGGGGCTATTTTACTGGGTCTCAGGAAAGATGAAAGCAAAAGTGAAGTTTAATAAAGCTTCAATAAATAATATGCTTGAGAAAAGTTTAACACATTCCAGCATACATAAGTTTTTTCTGCATAGCATTCTGTGGTACAATTGCCTCAAATCTATCAGTATTTATAGCTCAAGCAGTCCAGGTTCTCCATATGTATCAGAACAGGAGTTCATTCATTGTCATTATTTCCCATGGTCTTTATGGGTTGTCCTATATTTATTTGCCTTTAATATAAGTTAATGAGATAATTGGAATCTCTATTGAAGCATCAAAATACAGGTCACCTGCTACCAGGAGGTACCAGAAATTCATGCAAATACCTTTCTTGTTCTATACCAGATTTTTTATCTGTTTCCTAAAAATTACCTGAAAAGCATTATTTTTCTAGTAGGACAGATATGCTGCTTTAACTTATAGAAATTTGTCTTCTAAGGCAGTTGGCAGCTCCTCTCCCAGACTTTGTGCTAAAGCATCACAAGCAAATAAGAATAAATTGTTCTGAAAAGTTTGAGCTTCTTCCAAAGACTTTGTTTGAACTCTTAATTCTCTTTTACTTAGTGTCTCATCACTTCCTCCACCACCTTTTCCCCCTACTTCAACTGACAAGTTTATGCTGTCCAGCCTTGTCCAGTCTATCACAGACTTCCAACCATCCAAGGCTTAGAAGTTCTGTGAATTAAGTAAACAAATCTCATTGTTCACATTTAGGCATCAACTTATCATCAGTGTTCTAGAATCTAAAAGATAATTGGAAGAGGATAGAACATTTAAACCTCTGATTTCAGTTGTCACCCAGACAGTTTGAAGCATTTTCACTCCTGCACTGTGCACTTTACCCATTAGATGGAGAAATCCCAAGGGATTCCAGTTCCCAAAACAGTAGCATGTGTATTATGAGAATTCTTTGAAGTAAAACACCTTCAGATATTATACTGGGTCTGGCTAAGATGTGAGAGATAGTGAGTGGTTGCCTTTGCATCACTTGTTTTGTTGTAATTTAGTTAGTTGGGGTTTTTTTCTCTTCTGTTTGCTTATTAAACTCTTTTATTTCTGTTTGTGAGGTTTTTTTGCTCGTCATATCCTCTCTGTGGTGCCTCTGGAGAGGGCTGGGAGAATGAATGACAGTGTGGATGCTTGGTTGCTGGCCCAAGATCAACCCATCACAGATTTATTTTCCTCATAAGATTTGAGGAACTGAGTGCTTTCAGTTTTAGTCTTGGAGAAACATAATCCCTTGCAATGTATCTCACTCCCATATATATTTAGTATATATACCACTCCTTAATTACTTGTGAGTTTTTTTATTATTGTTGTGTACACTCTGAAGGAAAATGAAATAATTCCATAAAGCCTACTGCCATCCCATGATACTTTACTTCTAAAGTAAGTGCTCCTTGCTTTTTTTTGTGAACCAACAAAAGAGCTACATGAGCATGAAAGGAATACTGCCTTGAGGTTAACTTTGGATGAGATGTTTCCCATATTCTTACTAAAGGTATTTACTTTTGCCTGAGGGACACCAGACTGCTCTTACCATATACTCTGAATAGCATGTACATATTTTTACTATTATCCCACCTGTATCCTTTTTTTACATTTCCCCATGTTCATACACACATAACGTCCAACATGTGTCTTCAGTAATTTCTCTCTAAAATCAGATATCTGCTTTGCATGAAATAAAACTATACTATGTATAGTACTGCAAATCCAAATATTATAGATAAAAATCATGATTTCAACCATATCTACACATCTCAGTTCCCTTTTACATTGCAGCCATCAGTCTAAAGCCATTGGAGTGAGTCCAAATTCATTCCCCTAAATGGATCACAGACCCTTCTGACCAATTTCCTAATTTTGCCCTGAATATTTACTTGGAGCCTATTTGCATACAAGGGTTGGCTGCATGCCATGTTTTTCCCTTACTACATGAGTCCATGAGTCTGTCATAACTTGTAACTTTTTGTTTCCCTCGTGTTCTTTTTCATAACTGTGTTTGTTGCAATGCTTCATTATGTTTTATCCACTAAATTACGGCAGTTGGTCTTGCAAAGGTGCTCTGGTATCAGAATAGCCAGATTACTTTTTAAGTCAGTGTTGTTCAATTATTGGAACTATCATCTGTAGTGTTGCATACACAATACACAGCTATGTGCCTTCTCCTCACCTAGATGGGCTGTGTGAAAGGTCTTTTTCCCTACCTCCTACCTGAATTAAATTCAGAGAGGTCTGTATAATTCTTTCTATCAAAAGCTACCTATAGTCCATTGTCTTTTGACATAACTTCTTAACTATGCAAAATATAATGGCTTTTGAAAAGTAATTAAAGATTGTCTATCAACTCAGAGAAAGGAACACTCTGCTTTCTTCAATCCTCCATTTCCCTGATAAAGAAACATCTTTTTCACCTGTGGAATTCTTGCAGTTGGCTACAGGAGAACTTACCATACTTTCATTAGTATACTCTGATTTTTAAAAATATATAGTATTGTTTAGCCTATGTATAGTACCTGTAAATCCAACTACTCTTGGATATGGTAAACTGCCATCAGCTGGTGTGGATAGTTCCTCTGACCTCATTCACTTTACTTCTCCCTGATATTCAAGATTGTTTCATAACTTTAGCATTCTTTTTCTGGTGGTGTAAGTAACATTCATATAACCTTAGAAAAAGGGAAAACTTGTCTGTCCTGAGGTTGGGCAGAGTCAGATATTTTACTAAAGGCCCTATTTTTGTAACCTTTATTTAAAAAAAATACAAAATATTAAAGAGTATGGCATGTCAGCATTTTGCTCAATATTAATTTTTTCATTAGAAATAAATTACATAACTAAAGTTGTCTCTTAGACTGTAGTGTACTTTTAATGTGCCATAGATCAAATCTAGTCTAATCTAATCAGATTAGGCTGTATTATTTCCTTTGTGGTTAAACCATGCTGCTTAAATTCTTCCGTACTTCAGCTGAGTTTTCTGGTGACTTTGCCAAAAAGGGGCATACTTTCAGCATAGTCTTGTGTCATGAGATGGCCAAGATCACACTTATCTGTTTGATTCTTATTCCCTTTTCATTTGAAGAGAAAGGAGTTGCTCTTGCCTTTTCATTTGACTTCATCATGACTTTTTATTGTATTTTCCTCAGGAAGTCTTTAGACTGTGACTTAAGGACACAAGAATTTTTTTTTCACATATTTTAAATTCTATTAACACCATATGTATTAACAGAAACAAGAGAGAATGGGATCAATATTCTCCTTCCTTATAAAGGAATGAATGAAAATACTGCACAATGGGAGTGTGAAATATGTTTATCAATACCACAAAACAAAAGAAAAAGAAGTTCCTCAGAATATTTTAAAGGAAAGATAAAAAAAATAGTAGATGTCATTCTTCCTCTCAATGGAAGATTAAACATTGTAGTAGCTATTGAAATCACCTTGCATTAGTGTATTTCACATTGTTGATATGATTGGAGTCTATCTGAACATATTTATATATGCAGCATGCTAGTCTTTTTTGAATACTTAGCAATTTAATAACTTTTTATTTGATTGCCTTTCTAATATAGCACTACTGCTTCTATTATTCTACACTTGTCACCAATCCATCATTGTAATTTTTCTCTGTAAGAAGTAATGTAATATAAATGTAGTGAGAATGCTATTGCTGTGCATACTCTAATTGCTTGTTGGCAACTGTAACATTTTTTGACTCTTGAGGATAGAATTGATCAATAAATGAGATGTAAGTTTAACAGAGAAATAATGAGATCAGTAAGTTTTCTCACCCAAAGGAATTTATAGTTCATAGTATAGTTTGGGGTGGGGTTGTTTTTTAAGATAGAAAAGTAAAGATAGGTAGTCTTTTAGAAGGTGGACAATACAGTTCATTCACTGTATTCTTTCATTTTTGTTATGGAATTTTCCAAATTGCTACTTGGGAAAATGCAGATAACTATTTTTAGTCCTTACAGCAGATACTGGTATATATAATTTTTATACACTGTATGGACTGGAGCTTGGAGTGAAGGTACAATAGCTATAACATCTTGAACATTATGAGTTTAGAGACTGAAGAAAAAGCACTTATTTAGAATATGGAAGATTGAAGTAGTGAGTGGAATGGAAGTAATTCAGGCCCAGTAGCTATGAGCCCATGTATCTATGATCCCAATTACAAAACAACTTAATTAGATTTAGGTGTTATTTACTATTTCTTGGTATTCTGACCATTGAAATTACTAAAGAGTATTGTGTATTTTTAAACTTTTTTAATGTGTTCACTGGTCTCTTAACAGATTCTTTCTGAAGGATTGTATTTTCCATTTAACATTTCAGTAAGTTAACAAGATGCCTTTAATTAGATAAATAAATTAAAATCTAAGAAATTGAATCAACTATTTTGAAAAAGATCTGGGAATTAAGCACAATCTTGCTGAGTTACAAACTTTGAATAAGCACTTCCTCACAGTTTTCTGACACATCAGTTAGAAAATATCTGTAGAAGCATAAATGTCCATGTTACTTCAGTTATCTTATCTGGTTGCTGTAAATGTAATGAAAATAAACCAAAGTTACAATACTGGAAGCAAAAAACCACAAACATAAAATGCAATCCAAGTTTAATGCATTGATATCTTCTGAACTTGGTAGTTTCTGTTAATAGTCCAGTTTATGTGCACATTTGAACATTTTGTAAGATACGAGGTTCTATGACATTTACAATACAAAATCCCATTACTTTTAACATGACATTTCAAAGAGATTAAGTAATTCAGATCATTCTTTTTGGAAAATTTCCAGTCAGATCTACCCATAGTCCATAAAACTTCAGTTTATGTAGAAATTCTAGCAAGAGGGCCATATAGTACTATAAACAGGGTACAAGAAAATGTAACAAAAGCAATAAAAACTAACTCAAACATCACAAAATCATTCAAACAGGAATACTAGTTCAGAACTTGGGAAGATGCAAATCTGATCAAATCCATCTGTCTGTATCAGCATGGTAATAAACTTAAGATAAAAGAGATGCTGTCAAACATACATCTAGGTTTTTATAGAAATATCTATGTAATAAAATACCTATATAAGTCCAAGAGGGATGGTTTCACATGCCACAGATACTAAAAAATCTAAAAATATATTTTGCTGAAATTCATAGCCTCCAGTAAAGTAAAAATTCAGCTTTTTCCCATTTCAGGTGGCACTGAAAATACTTTTCATCTTAGAAAAGTCTTTGGATTTAACACCTCTATAGTAGCAAAGTACTTGAACGGAAAAATTTCCTTAATAACATTAATTAATAGTGTTTGTTTAAGAGTGTCAATGTCAAGAACAGAACTTAAAGTCTAGCAATGCTCATCTGTTATCCTGACTGCCTTTCTCACAAAGATAGTGTTTATTTTATTAAAAGGAATTAATGCCATAAACAAACTCCAGAAGAGACCAGGAATGCAGGTCTGTTCATCATTCACCTTAAAAGTGAGATAGAGACACTGAGTATGGAAAACCATGCCTCATGCTTCTTAGCAGAAATGATTGAAGGAAACAAAGTTACAAATAGGGAGATAAATCTGAAAATAAGAAATCTGAGGGCAATGCAACACAAACTTCTAGGATCTAGGAAAGGCAGATACTCATTTCTGGTTCTAGTTGTAGTAGTTGGTAGCATAAATGCAGTAATAAAAGAGGTAGCAATTTCCTCTGTCTGTGTTTTAAAGTGGTCTTGGGGCCTCAGGAAGAAAAAACCCCAAAAACTCCAAACCAACAAATAAAATAAGAAGTCTACAGCAACTTTATAGCATCTTGAGATCTTTCAAACTTATTATTTGGTATTAAATGGAAAGCTCCTCCTTGTCAGCTAACAGGAATAGATGCTTTGTTGTGTCTCTTTTTTTCTTTTCTGTGTTTTGAGGAAATGACAGAGAGAAAGGCATGTCATTTAAGCCTGTAGGATTTATTTTCTTGTGAATTCCAATGCCATCCTTTGCTTGCTTTGACTGTTTCACTTAAAACAAAAGCCTCAGCATTTATTTTGTTAAGCTTTTGATTTTAGTTTGGATATTTGTTTTTACTTGTAGACTTCTGTACACTATGCTTTTGAGAACACAGGGTAGTACATAAAACAATATCAATATATTGTGGGATCTTCAGAGAGAAACGACTGAAACTGAAAGCAAGAAATAACCATAGTAAAGTTGGTTAAGATTCAGAGCAAAAATACTATGTTACTACCACAATATGTCAGACTGACATCTGTAAACTTTGAAAAGCCCTGTGTTTCTCATCCTGTGCAATTTACACTGATCTGCTTTCTGGTAAAACCACCTTCCTACCCAAGTCAGCACAGTGGGGACAACAGTGCCCCAAAGGTCTCAGTCTTGTGTGCCAGGTACTGTGACCACCGCTGGCACATCTGAGGTGTTGCACTAGCTCCTGGGAAAGGATGTCCTGGTGTCAGTCTGCTGGAGCAAGGAAGCTCTGCAGGAAGGGCTTGGTGGTCTTGGCAGACACCCCATGAGCAGGAGTCAGCTGAGCACATGTTCAGTGATGAAGTCCCACACAGGGGTCTGCATCAGCAATAGCAGTCAACAAGCCAAGGGCAATGGTTACTCTCATCTGTTCTCATCTGTTTGCGTTCCTGAGGCCACATCTGAGGTAGCTCCCTCTGTGGCCAGTTTTGGTCTTCCTGTGGAAAAAACTTGTATTTTAAGGAAGTTAGTGAGGAGGCTTGCAGGATCTCTCACACCCTATTTGATTCTGTGCAAATATCCTCTTAGGGAAGTGTTAGCTTTCTAGATGAACACTGAATATTATTAACTGTCTTGTAATTGATCTCCATATTTTAATAAGATAAAAAACAACAGGAATTTGAGCATAATCCACACTATCACCAGCACCATGTTTCAAATTATAAAATATTGTGTAATTTTTATAATAAAATTGTATTTTAATTTTGACTGCCTGTTCTGGTTGCATCAGTTGTTAACTGAGGAGATCCCTTCTGTGATGTTTCATCAGCCACTTGTGTAACTTCGTGCTGCTGGGATAAGGCATTCATGTCTTTGTGTGCCTGCTGAAGCTGAGATAGTGTCTAGGCACCCTGTGGTTCCATGCAGAGCACATACTATTGCTTGGCTCTCCCAAATGCTCTGGACTGTCCTCTTGCTGTGTAAGGATTCTAGCATCTTAGCTTTGATATTTGAACTGAATATCTAAGCTGGGCATTAGGAATGGCTTCTCTTCCCAGCATTAAGTCTGTTTCCAGGCTCCACTGTGTATCAATGCACAGGGGCTGACACATTATCACTGTCTCACTGGGATGTTGAAAAGATCATACCATAATTCATTTTGTTATAGCACTGTTGGGATCTTTGTCAGAACTTTAGGTAAAAAGACTAATATGCTTGGGAGGTGTTATTCAACTCAGTTTACTTGAAGACAATAAAAGGATTTTTTTAATCTTTTTTTTTTCTTTCTGAAGATGTGAAAGAGTTTTATTGAAATGAAAGTGACACAGAATTGTGCCATTGCCATCAGGTTTTAGTAGTTACCATAATTTTTCAATCATGAAAGACAAACAGGCAATCAGCTGATACATATTTAAGTCTTCAGGCCAAGAATGTTAATTTTTGCAAAAGGCAAATGTAATGCTTTACAACTCCTTTAAAAGCAAAGCATCTCATATATATCTATTCAGATACTTCGTCTCATTTAAATTGTGTATGATGGGTAGTTCATATTATCTTTTCTGGCAAGTATATAGAGTTCAGTATTCATGTTCACAATCAAACTCCCTAAAAATGACAAAGGTTAGGTTAATAACTTGTTCGGTTTGTCGGGCAGGAATGAATAACTGCCCATTAACCTCTATGTGTAATTTTGAATGTTGACATATATCATAAATTAAGCAGTAGAGGATTTCACCTTGGATCAGAGAATCCCAGGAAGACTCAGCAACTTCATACAGCAGTATTCTTGATTCAATAGGTGGGTTTCTTCTAGGTTAGTACCAGAAATTAAGCAATATAGCATATAAATATAAATATATATATAATCTACTTTACAAATATAGAAGGTAGCAGTGATATTGTTATCCATGTTATACAAAAAACAAAAATACACATAATCATTAAGATAATTATATTTTTCTTTCACAATAGAATATAACTAAAATTTAATACTCCTGGCAATTATAGGCATTTCAATAATCTGGGTAGCTTTCTGAAGTTTAGTTACTGAAACTACTGCATGTCACTTTTTAAAAATTTAGACCAGTGTACTTCCATGCCACTACTTAATGAGCTTTTGTTGTTTCTATTGGAAAATATTAAGAGTTTAAAAAGCATATAACACTGGCATCCAGATGCAGAGGATTTCAGAGGTACATATGTAATGCCTAACTTACTGCAGATAGTAAGGAAAGGAAAGCATTGGCATTTGCAGAATAAAGCTGCTATAAACACATAAAAGTTGCAATAAAAGTTAATAAAATGCAACTGCACATAAGCCTGTGCCAATGCTGTTTTGAGAAAACTATTTAAGGAAAACTTTTTAAAGACACTTCCAAGAACATTTTTCAAATTCCTATGTCATAAAAGAGCTTAAAATAAATATTGCTTTGAATGAAACATAGAAAAGTATAGGAATCCAAGAAATGAAAGTGAGGGAAGACAGAGCTTTGAATCTTCATTCATTCCTAGTAAATGAAGCGAAAATGCAATAAAGAAAATTGGCATGTTGGTTTAAAAAAAACCTGTGTTTTTTCTAAAAGAGCTGGTGTATATTTCCTGAATACACTACCTTAAATTCAATAATTATGAACACAATATGTATAACCAGGGGAAGTAAATGGTCATCAGCACATGTGTATATTGGTACAGAGAAAGTACTTACTGTATCTGTTGCTCTTGGTACTGCCCTATAATCCTTGGTTTTGTTGCCTTTCTATTGATTGGTAAATTAAACACTCAAAAACTTGTGAAAAGGCATGAAAATCACTTGGACACTGATAAATATTGGGCAGTTTCAGAAAGCTGACATATCTTCCTTTACGGATATATTTCTTCTTACTGCAGATCTAATGCATTTGAAGTGCTGGCACTCGATGGAGTTAGTACTGGGATACTTCAGTTTTATACAGCCCAGGAGAGTGCTGACTGGCTGAGAGCAATGTCAACTAACATCAGTGATTTGACACTTCAAAATGTATGTTACTTTCTGCATATTTTCTTGTTTATGCTATTGTAAAATTATTTCTAGTTTTCAAAGGGTAAAAAACAATTCACATTTAAGATACAATATATAAAATGCTTGTGTATGGGGAGGAAGAGGAGAAAGGAAAAAGCAGGATCAAGCAAATACTTGATCAAAAGTATCAAGAAGTTTTCAATGCTTGCAGTGTTAGCATAGAAGAGAGAGCAGCTGAAAATCAGATTACATTTATAATTTTAAAGACTTTTAGGAAAAAAATATTTATCCATACTGGTCATTTCACAGAGGTTTAGATGTGACCAAATATTTCATTTTTATATTTTGTAATTAAACTGTGCTTGAAATTAGCATTTGTTGATTTTGAAACAAGCATGTGAAAATTCTGTAGCTAGTGAAGCATGATTTACAGAGGCTTACTGGGAGACAGTAATTTTACATCTCTAAGTTATCTAAAAGTTGACTTATTTAAGGTCACATTATTCCATCTCACTTCCTTCTATAGTATAAAGATACCTGTGCTATTTTAAGTTATTCCTGTAAATTAATAAGTAACAATTGCCTTTGCAAGCAGAAGTATTAACTAATCCCTGGAGAAACAGAGAATTACTATTTGGGCAGCACATTTATTATTCCAACAAAAAGCAGCTAAAAATATTGATAATTATGGAATTAAGCATAAAGTTAAATAGGGAACTAGATAATGTACAATTTTGAAAATATATTTGTCTTTCAGAAATGGCAAAATTCACTGATGAAAATACAATAGCACAGCTGTCTCTGAAAGAATTGCCTGTTCAGGTTTTAATCTCTTTTTCCCTAGATGTGTTGAGTCTGTAACTTCTTTCATAAATTATGATTTAGTAGCCTGACTTTAATTTATCCTTTGTACTCTAAACGAACTGTTGCTTAAATCTCCAGATTATATTGTGTAGAGTTTGTATAAGATTTCAACATAACCTTTGGTTAAAACAGACTTAAAATTTAATTTATTTTCCTAGTCTTCAAAAGTTACATGAATCACATTTGATCAAAATAGTTCATTTATTCCATTAATTCTTTTAAAATATTCAGTTGCTTAAGAAATCTCTTTGATAAAATCAAACATTTTAGCTTATGAATTTTTTTTTAAATACTCTGTATTTAGTGACTCACATCATGTACAGAGTATTATTATTTGATAATTCTAAGAAAGTGTATGGAAATATTTCTAGAGCAATTCCAGTTCATACTTACTAAGCCTTTTTTTTTTTTTTCTTTATAGAGAAATTCACTGAATAAAAAACACTCCAAGGATATAAGTGAATAAGAATAAAAATAAATTCAGGCAGCTTTTATTAGTCATAGGGTGCTACTCTGTTTTTTTCCAAAGGTCTGTGTGCAGTAACTATGTGTTCTCCCATAGTATCTTCACTGTGCTGCGACTTGTCAGCAGCAATATTTTATTATAAACTGAGTACTTAAATTAGTCTTCTCCACTATCTATTAACAGTGAATTCTGCCAACAAAGCAGTCCATCTGGTGTTCATACAACTGGCTGTTCCCAGGAAGGGCCTGAGAAACAACAGTTGTGATGAATGTCCATGTTTCGTGTCCTTAGTGAGTTATAAAGTAAACTCTATGCAAGATCATATGAGAAGCATGTAAACTTTTTTGCTTGGACAGTACCTTTACAGGTTTTTTCAGGTGTGCAGCCTGTGGAACAACTGGAAAGGTGTGGCCAGAGCATTTTTTAAATTACTGAACATCAGAAGAGGAGATGAAGTAGTCAGTGAGAATCCCTTTTGTTGCAAACTACTTTTGAGATGAGGATTGTGAGGCTGGAGAGCTCACTGCCTCTGGACAGCCAGAAAACAGACCACTATCCACAGTGCTCAGGGCAGGGCCTTGGAATTAGGCTTCTTGAAAATCCATTTGGAATGCTTTTTATTACCTTAGTCCTATCATTTCAAAAAATGATTCTTTTCTTATCATACCTCTGACACTGATATTAGGGAATGGATCTGTAATTCCTTCAGAGCTTCTTCGTTTTTCTGCACTTCTCCTCTTTTGTAGAGTGTCTCCATTCTCCAGGAGTGAAGATAATCACTACTCATTCAGAAACTATTTCAGAGAATTCCTTATCTGTTTATGGATTATTATCTTGAGTATTTGCTGACTCTAAGTTCAGTTGCTTCTCCAAATATTTAAACTATCGATTTCCTATTCCATCCCATGCCATTATCTCTGTATGGAAATTAGTTACTAGAGACATGGTCACAATGGACTTCCTTCCTCCTACTGGAGGCATAATGTCAGCATCCTTACATGAGCTATTAATAGGTTTTTAAACAATAGTTGCCATTATTCATGTTTTACTTCCACACATTTTTTTGCATTTTGTTTTGATGGTACTTGTTTAATGACTTTAGCAACTTTTCTTGCACTTTAGTCATTCTTACTTAAACTGTGCCTATTTGTGCTGCTCTTATATACATTCTTGTCCTACATATTTGTATAGTATTTTGAATAATTTATTTTAGAATTTTAGATCTTTAAGAGCTCCTAATAGGGATTGTTTTTGTACAGTGCACACATCTTTCCTGTATCACTTTACCCAAATATACTTATTTTTTTTATTTTACCCTAATACAGTCATGTTCAGCAGCTCTTTGTCAGATCTCCTGCTGATGCCAGGAGACAGTCCTAATGTAGGTAGTGCAAAAATAGCTGTGCCACAATGTGACACTTCTCCTAATGTCAGACTACTCTTTTGAAGTACTAAAACAGCTAACTTCTATACAAAGGCAAGCTCTCTGGGGATCAAGTGTATAGGAGGAGTCATCTTTCAACAGTGAAGATGTGAGAAGTTGTCACTGCATAGGAATGCTGCTCCTGTATGATAGCATATTTAGAGAGTGTTACTTGGTAGATGAGAAATAATGATTTCAGTACCAGCCTGGAGTTATTTCTTAGATGACAGAGGAGCACAATGCTGCAACATGGAGAAAAATGTAAGGGAGTCTTTGAGCCCTCATTGCTGATACATGCCTTGTATGCTTAGCTCAGAAAATCTCCTAGTAACAATCAGCTTTAGAAGCAACATGCATTTATTTTTATTTCTGAGGACCCTTGCCCCAAATTATTCATCTCTTTGTTCATATTCTGGTTTTTTCACATACTATTCTACCAGCATGAAACGACGCTATCATCTTCCTTTGTGATTCAATTCCCATTTTCAATGTTCTCAAAGCTCTTTACATTTACCTTTGGCAGAAGTAAACAGAGGTGAATGGGCACCTCGCATTTATTTCTTCATACACCTCTTTCTTGCAGAAGGAGGTGCAGTTGAAAAAACTGAGGGAAGAGGGGTAACAGCAACTGGCAGTGAATTTTTCATGATGAAACAAGAAGCACAAGAAACAATCTTCATGTGCTTCTCACTGCTCCTGTTAATTTCTTCAGCTGAAGAGTTCTTTGCAGTCTGAAGTGACAATGCCATGATGGTGATGATTTTTTAAGAGAAAGGTCTTTGGGATAATTTATATTTCTATCCCTGTTTTTCACCATTCAGATCAACAGCTATTAGATATGTGTAGCTTTTCTCATGGATTTTAATTATTTTCTTTGAAATATAGCACAGAACACAAATTTAGTCATAACCAGTAGATGCACCTAAAGGTAATTCTGTCAGTTCATTTATATTATAGAGATTTGTTTCTTATAACTTTCTCAAGGTTTTGTGTTTTTTCCCAATATACTCTAAAGATGTTACTTTTTAAAAAAAATATTCATAAATAAATGAGTGAGTCATAAGCAGGTAAGAGAACAAGTTATGATGCACTTGTTCCACTTTTAACATTATTTATGATTTTTATAAATCATTCCAGCATTTTCATTGGAGCATGGTGGAAACTTAAAATTTTATATTAAAGTAGGGTTATTAATCCAGATCATGTTTATGCCCATGACAGCTTTTTTAATTGTAAATGTCATAGTCTGTAAACATTCTCTTTTATTTCTTCATGTATACATTGCAGTCATGTGAAATTTCTGTTGTAATAGAGAGAGATTTATGAAATATGATCTTTGAACATACATTAAAAAAGAGAAAACAAAAAAGATTGAGAAGGTCTTGCTTTCTTTACACAGCAGAATATGAGGTACATGTAGATGGAAACAAAATCCTTGTGTGTAGGAAGCAGTATACAAATTTTACAGCCTCAATGATTATACAAACAATTCTATTCTTAGGGTGAGAATGCATAATATTTCTTCATTGCTGCTTTTTGTTGTTTTAAGTGCAAAAATTTCCAGTTGAAAGTACCACAGTTCAAACTGTAGAGGTTGTAGAGGAAAGTCAGTAAGGGTAGGAACGACATCCCCTAAGCTCAGCCAAGCCAATAAGCAGTCACACAGGATACCAGTACAGCTAGGAAGAAAATAGGTGCCAGTCAAGATCCTGCACTCTCACTGTGGAAGATTTTTCTGGAAAGAGAATATAGGTATATTACATGTGAGATAAATCCCAGCCTGGGAGGTGTTTAGATTTAGGTAAATGGCTCTGAATAATTTCTGTTCCTGCCCTGTGTGTATCCATTTAGAACAGAATGTAGGAATTACAGTTTGCTTAGTAGTTCCTTTTCCAAGTTGCCTGCAGTCTTTGCAGAGCCAGGTTTTCTGTTTTAGTTCCCCTGCTGTCTCCAGCTCCCATTTCTGTACTGCAGTGCTGAGAGCTCATGTGCTGTTAGCAAGGTAAATGTATGCCATTTGTATTCCTGTCTGTCTGCACCAGCTGTAGAGGCATGTGAAGGGCACACGTGGTGCCTGGTGAAGTGGGGAGTTCGTTCTTCTCTCCTCAGCCCCATGACATTGGGATGTAGTTTGATGTAGAAGCAGAACTTTCCCCACAGATACATCGGGGCTGCAGCCATCCTGCTTTAAATAGGGAACTGCTGTCTGTGCAGTGAACAGATGCGGAATCCAAAGCATTCTTCCCTATTATCCTTACCAATGGAAGCTGAAGATATGTTATGAGGATGCTCTTAGCAATACCATCACAGTGCAGAAAACCTGCATGGCCAGTCTGACACACATTTTTCCAGGCACGTCTGAACCCGTTTACTTGCACAGGTTTATGCTATAGTAATCTTGTTATTCAGCATGGTTTTGGACACTTGAAAGGAAATTATTTTTTCTGTGTGTGTAATATGGCTTTTATATAGTTACTTTGTGTATGTATTTGTGTATGAAGCACAGGAAAAAGGTTGGACCTGATTGTGGGCAGGGTGTATCAGAAATTCTACTGACACTGAAGTATTCTGGATGTCTTTTCATGATGTCCTGAACAACTGTTCTAGCAGGATTAAGCCCGCCACCAAATCAGACTGGTGAGGTCTGCTTCCTTCTGACTGAGCATATCACCAGTTTGTTTTAACCAAGTTACAGAGGGAGGTTTTTGAGTTCCAGCTGGTTTGTTACTGCTGGGCCCCTGAGGGCACCAAGAAGCTCAGCCACCTCTTCTCCCAGCCGTGCTCCAGGCCAGCTCAGGCACAGTGCAGCCCTGCAGTCAGGGCAGACCTGTGTGCACAACCTATGAGGAGCCTTGCTGGGGCCCCTCCGCTCAGCAGCTGAATTTCAGTTCCATCCTCACTGTTGCTCCATGCCTGTGCTAAGCTGCAGGTGCCAGCCCCTGCAGGCCACGACCCACTTCTGTCTTCTAGGGTGGCAGGGAGCTGGTAGGGCCACTCTAAGAGATGGCAGGATCTCCCAACACACAGCCCAAGGGACAGCCAGGCATGGCAGATGCCCCAGGCTCCCAGCAGCTTGGCCACCTCATCCTTGGATCCTCAGTCACTCCCAGCTGTCTGACCCACCAGCACACCTGCACTGTTTGACTGCACGATTCAATTCCAAAGGGCTGCCAAAGTGATCGTGTGAGGGAGAAGAGCCCTGATGGCCGATGATGGGTTAGGCCTGACAAGAGCTCCTACAGCCCTGAGCATTGCTATCACCCTCTGTTCATGCAGTCTAGACTCCTGTTTTCATCTGACACCTCCACATTGCTTTTTGTCTTAGGGTCATTTTGTTTATGACCATAGATACCTCACCCTGAGGAGAACAATGACTTGCTATTGTCATCTGTTAGGTGCAAGTGTGTGTGTGTATAAATCCTACTTATCCTGAGGCCTGTGTTGTTACCATAACAAAAAGCCTGTTGGCCCATACAGGTGTACTGGGTCTGGTTGGGATGGGGGTAGCTGTCTTCATAGCAGCAGGTGCTGTGTTTTGTATTTGTGGCTAGAACAGCATTAATAACACACCAATGTTTTGGTTAGTGCTGAAGAGTGCTTGCACAGGATGAAGGCTTTGACTTTTTCTCACTCTGAAACATCTGACCCACCTCAGCAAAGGATGGACAAGTAATTAGGAAGGGACACGGATGGGACAGCTGACTGAAAGTGGGCAAAGATATTCCATACCACTGTGCTCAGCAATAGGAGTGACATAGTGGACAAAGAAGGTGTGGGTTTGTCTTCCAAGATGGCTGTTGCTTGGAGCTTTGTGGGAGACAGAGAGTGATTGCATTTATATCATTAGTTTTTTCCTTTTTTCTTTCACTTAAGCTCTCTTTAATCTTGACTCAGAAGTTTTCTTGCTTTTGCTTTTCCTATTCTCTTACCCTTCCTGCTGGTAGAGGAAAGGGACTGAGCAGTGCTCAGGGGGTGCTCAGCTACTGGCCAGAGTCAACCCACAACAGTCAATGGCATCACCATATTTACTGAGTTACATCCACAGATTCCATCTTACAAATCTGGCATGCCCAGGATACAAGCAATAGCCCTGGATTTCTTCTGCTCATTTCCTATGGCAATTAGAGCTTTCCTTGTGCACAGGAGTAGGGTTTTGGTCTTCCATCACAAGCCTTTCATTTCTAATAAAACAGGCTTTTTGCAACAAGGTCCTTTGGAAGTACCCTAGGACAGTTTTCAGTTACACCTAGCATATAGGGAAGTCTGGTTTTCCACTCTAATCTATTTCTTTCTAGGTTTTTATCTACACTTAATAATATTGCACTTTAAAGACATGTAACACTTTAAAGAAGGGAATATATGTCAGTGTTTGTCCACCACTCACCTATGCCAACTATGACTGCCAGAGAAAAGTCAAAATGAACAAAACTCTTCCTTATCTAAATAAAGAGAAAAAACTTTGTCTTGAAGGCTAAACTAAAAGGAAAGCCCATGCAATTTTCCTTTCATCTCTAAATACATCTTATAGTCCATTGTCATCATTTCACAAGGACTTAATTACAGAACTTACTTAAGACTCTGCTTAAGCAATTGTTTACCTGAGACCTCAGTGAGATGTCTACAGTATAGTATAATATTGTCACTGACACTGGCAAAAGTTAAATTCATAAATGCAAATCTTTATGATGTATTTAAGGAAAACTCTGATAAAAGCCTTTTGTCTTTCCAATACTTGGTTTTGTAAACTCACTATAATAGTAAAAATCTAGTATTTAAACACTAAATGGTGTCATTTCTTACAAATAGGATTTTGAATTATTAATATAGTGCTCAATATATAAGTAAATCAATGCTAATTGCATCACAGAAACTCATCAGCGTATTACTAAATCTCTGTGTTCTTCCATCTGTCTTTTATAGATGAAAATGGCAAATAAATGCTGTTCTCCCTCTGACCAGGTAAGATTTCCATTATATTATACATTATTTTAAATTCTTGTGATTACATTGTTGGAAAATTTGAAGAGGTTGCATGTACACATCTCATCAGTTTTAAAATTCTAAAGTTTTATACAGTTTGAAATTTTGAAATTACCTACTCAATATAGGAGATTCTTAATATGCTTAATGATACACAATAATGAGTAGTAATGATACACAGTAATGAATCCTCCTCTGTAAACTTAAAAAGTGGATTAGATGGAGCCATGAAATACATGGGAGGGAAACAATGGAACACCCAACCAGGTCTTGGAAAGCAGAGTCCATGTTTGCACGTAACAGCAGTGAGTCTATTAAGTCTCAATTTATATCACATGTGGTGCACAGATAGCCAAGGGGTGTATTCCAGATCCAATCTGGTTTGCAGGTACCATGCTATGCAGACTGCATTTGCCATGGCTGTTTGTCTGTGACTTTCGGGGCTCAGGAGCCTGATGATATATTTCTTCTCCTCCAGCTAGACCAATGTCCTAGACTCAGATAAATTTACTGTATTGGGAAGTATTCTTACTTTTTGTAGCATTGCAAAGAGTTTTTTTGTTTACTTTGTAAAATAGAATAGCATTTTCCAGCTTAATTTGTGAATTCTGGAAAGAGCTTTGAAGTTTGTATTATAAAACGAATGAGTTTCACTTACATCTGCTTTCCTTGCATCAGGCTGGAACTGAATCACTACTGAAGAACAGAGACCCCAGTCTCACCTGTTTTCAAAAATTCTAGGCTTGTAGATTATAAAAGTGAAAAACAAATATCTTATAGTCTTTTGCTGCAGAAATTAAAATTTTTTACAGAAGTCAAAGAGCAAGTCAAAGAACTCTTCATATCAGGATCAAATATTTATTAGTTTGACATATATACTCTTTCACATGTCACCAGTTTATCATCTTATTTGTAAAATGTACTTGGATATGTATAGACTTTTCTAGAAGTTACTAAAAATATTCAAGCATTGACATTTTCTTAAAACAGGAGACTGTTTTCTTATATTTGGGTTAATCCTTTTAAAAATATACCTCAAAACCCACTACAGACTTTAATTCTATGTGTAGAACATAATCAAATTACCCTTAAAACTGAAATGAATACCTATTCCATATAAGTGACCATTTAGTCTGCACTGGCAGTCTCTTGCAACACCTTGCTAGTGGATGGACTGCAAGATGGGTGATGGGAGAGCAAAGTCTCTCCAACTGTAAGTAAAGACCACATTTGTGAGCTCTTCAGAACATACGTAAGTCTATGGGACTTGATGAGATGCATCACAGAGTCCTGAGAGAATTGGCTGATGTAGTTGCCAAGACACTCTGCATGATATTTGGAAAGCACAGAAGTCAGGTGAACCCCTGGTGAGTGGTAGAAACATTTTACCCCTTTTTAAAACAGATAGAAAGGAGGAACCCAGGAACTACCAACCTGTCAGCCTCATCTCTGTTCCTGGGAAGATCATGGAACAGATCCTCCTAGAAGCTGTGGTAAGGTACTTGAAGGGCAGGGAGGACTTGGGGAACAGAAAGCCAACTGTGTCCTGGCCTGCATCAAAAGTAGAGTGGCCAGCAGGTCAGGGCAAGTGATTCTGCCCCTCTGCTCTGCTCTCTGAGACCCCTCTACCCCTTCAACCAGCCCTGGGGCTCCCAAAATAAGAAGGACATCGACCAGATCTAAGAGGTCCAGAGGAAGGCCACAAAGAGGATCAGAGGGATGGAACATCTCTTCTATTAGGAGAGACTGAGGGAGCTTGGGCTGTTCAGCCTGGAGAAGGGGAGGTTCCTTATTGGTGACCTTATTGCAGCCTTTCAGTACTTAAAGGAGACCTACAAGAATGACTGGGACAAACTTTTTAGCAGGACCTATTGTGACAGGACAAGGGGTAATAATTTTAAACAGAAAGAGTATTGATTTAGATTAGTCATAAAGAAGTTGGTTTTCTTTTTATATTAAGGGTGCTAAAGCACTGGCAAAGGTTGCCCAGAGAGGTGGTGGATGCCCCATCCCTGGAAACATTCGAGGTCAAGTTAGTGGAGCTTTGAGGAATCTGATCTAGTTGAAGATGTGCCTGCTTTTTGCAGTGGGGTTGACCTCCATGACATTTAAAGTTCCCTTCCAACTCAAACTGTTCTATAACTCTGTGATTTAATTACTCTCTTTGCCATGGCTTTTAATTACCATTAAACCAATATGAAAAACGGGTGATTATGAATGCCAAGGGAAAAGGTATTTGATTTGGATATCTTTTGTTGGATGAACTGTATACTGCAAGTACTTTAGGAACTACTCCAAGATTTTTTTCTTATCAATTTGGGCACACATAATGAGTTCAGTTGAAAAAAGGAAGACATACTATTTCTCAACTGTTAAAAAATTTTGGGCAGTCATACAAGTAGATACATATCACTAGATACATAATTTGATTTCCTAAATAAACAGGCTAGTCTCAATAAACTGCTTAAATTATCAGTGCAGAAACTAACCCTGTTCCAGAGAGCTGTTCAAGTGTGAAACTTGTGCTTTAAATCATCCTTTATAGGAGCCACATTTGCTGCCTTGACTTGCCTCTTATACTAAAATCTAAAGCATGTGCCTAAAGTTAGGCAGTGCAAATCTATCTCACTTTTTCTATTCCAAGTATGAAAAGAAGGGACAATACATTTAGGACCTTAATTTCAGAAGTTGAAAATTTAAGGTAGAAAGAACAAGTATTGGATTTTCCTCTGCCAAGAAGTGAGAAAAAAAAGTTTATAATGAATTTGCGCAGATCAAGTAAACAAAACTAGAAAACATAAAAATATTAAAGGAGCAAATGTGAACAACACAGAATTTATATGTCCTGTGCTTTAAAAAAAATCAAAATGTAAATTTCTCAGATATATATATCACAAAGGCGTCATATAAAACTTGGCAATGAAAGCAGAAGAGGACCTGTTCTGTCCTAGATAAATGGAGCCTATTAGTGTCAGTTACATAATGTTTGTACAGAACTGAATAGCTCTTATTAATGCAATTGATTTAAAATTTAGAGAACGGATAACCTTAAGAGATTGAAGGTCACTTGAAGAACTGCCTTAAAGTAAAATTGGTGATCATTGCAAATTTATCTTTCCTTTAGAGCATGGACATTCCTCAAGAATTAAACAGGTCCTTAGAGCTTCATTACTGTGTTGCCTGCAGTGAGTTTTCTTCAGAGCTTTTAGAGTCTAACTTAATCTTTCATAAAGGGAGAAGGCTGGATGTGGATAGGTTTCATTCAGATTCCGTTTTTCACAGGCCATTAACAAACTAGGGTTCAGGGTCATCAAGAACATAAAAAATTACTTTGTAAATCTGGCTTCTTTCTTTCTTTATTTCTTTCTTTCTCTTTCTTTCTTTCTTTCTTTCTTTCTTTCTTTCTTTCTTTCTTTCTTTCTTTCTTTCTTTCTTTCTTTCTTTCTTTCTTTCTTTCTTTCTTTCTTTCTTTCTTTCTTTCTTTCTTTCTTTCATATTGCCTCTGTCTGGTTTGATTGCAAACAATCTACAGACTGTTACTTCGCTGTCCTGCCAGGTTTTCCTGGGAAGAAAGACTCCCAGTAGAGGATAAGTAACTACCTCAGAGGTGGTCTCCTCTTCAGCGAGCTTGAGGCAGTGCCTTAAAATGAGAGATGGGCAACAATCGCTTTCTTCCAAAATAAAAGGTTGAATAACATGAAAATAAACAAAAAGCACCTGGGGTGAGCACTGGCATCAGCCCTCACCCCAGGGGTAGAAGCAAAAGAGCACATGGCTCTGGAAATGGTGGTTTTTATCAGGTTAGATGGGTGGGAGTACATGAAGCATTGTCCAGTGAGGATACAGATAAAGAAAACCTACAGGTCAGGGATCCAATGGGTCAGACGTTGGGGTCTCATGGGTGGGCTAAGCCTTGGACTCTGATGATCCTTGTAGATCCCTTCCAACTCAGAATAGTCTGTGATTCTCTGATTCTATGACTTTGCCCTGCATCTGTGGTCCAAAGTTAGAGGTATTAGGCAAGGTAGTAGAAATTGTAATTATTATTGATATGTTTATACTGTTAAAATAAACAGTACCAGGTCATGATGTTAATTTGCATGGTCTGGCTGCTTCCACACTGTTAAATTCCTTTTCCCACCAGAGCAGGGTATTTGCATTTAAACTGCCTATTGGAAATTATTCCCACCAAAGCTAAAATCCCAGACTGTGGAAATTGTTGGACAAGTTCTAGTTATACCAGGACATGCCACAATAACTCCCAAGTCAAGGGCTACAAATTTTTAAGAAATATTCAGGGTTACACAAATTTGAAAGTATTAAATAAGTAGCATTGCTGAAGCTCAGGTTCCAAGTGTGTATGTAACCTGTGTCAATGATGAAACACACAGCATGTAAGCATCATAACTTTTGCATGTGTAATTTATTATAATACTCTAGAGAATCGAAAACAGTACATTCTTTGTTAGATTTGGGACTTAGTTTTCCAAAAATACACACTGCTGGATTGATCTTTATTTTTTACAGGAGTAAATTAGCCAATTCTCTTTCCATATAGGTAAAAATACTTGCAATGTATTTTGATTTGTTTGCTGTGTAGTTTTTTTATGTTTTTAAGACTTAAACTTTTATCATGGTTATTTCAGGGATTTTGTGTCTGCCAAGTGACATATCTAAATATTAGGAAAGGGCAAACATGGTTACTAATTGAAAAAAGAAGAAGTTGGGCAATTAGAGACTAGTCAATTTGACTTCAGTCTCTATAAAGAAATTTGAAATAAATAAATAAAATACCTATGTAGAGCAGAAAGATGACAAATGACTGCCCTGAAGGATTTGTCAATAATGAATAGTGACAACCAATGTAATTTTCTCTTGGATCATGTATCATATTCTGTGGATGTGTGACAGGAGGTTGCTGCAACATATCTTGATTCCAGCAAAACTTTTGACAGCTTTCGACATTAAAGTATTTTAAACAAGTATTACAGAGATTTGGTTTTACTGATTTTTTTGAATAATCCAATATTAGGTATGGATGGTTCCCTTTCAAAACTGACATATTGACTAGAAGTGCTGAAGAGGTCTGACTTGGATCCAGTTCCCTTGAATTTTGCCTTTATGGTGCATTAGCAAAAGGAAGCCTACTAATTTTGCAGACATTAAGCTTTGAAATACTATGTTAAATGTATGAATGATCTTGCCATATTAAAAAAATTAGTCTGAAAAACAGGGTTGAAGCCAATTAGGACATGGAATATATGTAAGAATAATTAAGTATATGTAAAAGACTGGGAAAAGCTGAAGAATTTGCTACTGGGAAATGCCTGATGGTTATCTGGGGGTGTAAATTATTTTAGGAAGATTTGGTTCATCCACCATTGTTTTACTAGAACTCAGAGATGCCCCTATCTGCAAAAGCAGGTCAGAGATAATATGAAAAACAACATGTTCATTTTTATGAATTATTACTATGGTTTATTATTACAGTTTATGATTACATCAGCCTGTTATCAGGAACAAAGTTGACCAACAGAGACCTCCAAAACCTGCGTTCCTGTGGTTTACCTTATATTCCTATTTTCCCCCTCCCGAATAAGGAATTCATCTACACTTTAGTGCTTCTTCATTGTCCCTTATGTTTTCTGAATTTTATATGCTTATTTGGTTATTTCAGCCTTAATCTGTTATACCAGCACAACTGTCTGTAAGTCAATCCCATTTTTCATTATCTTTTGACATTCTTCATCCATTACTTACTTTTTCTTTAGCATATTTCACCTTCTGATTTACCCCCTTATTTCTGTTTACCCCCTCCTGGCTTCAGCTCCCAGCCAATCGTGAGCGATGTCCAGCAGTTTCTCAGTCACTTGGTCAGTTTAACATCAGGCCAGGCTGGCTGCTTCCCTGCATGCCAGAACAACCTCCCCTGCTCAGTGGCTTTTGAGGAAGGCAGGCATTGTGGGCTGTACCTAAGTCAGCTACTGCAAGATATGCTAAGCGTTCCTGTTTCTGTAAGGCCTTGGCAGCAATACTGCCTCTGATTTTGTGCACTGTTTCCAAGAAGGTATTGACCAGAGGTGTTCTGTGGCCTCTGTGGACAGGTTGAAAGAAATACAGAGACAGAGGTATGAAAGAAATGTTCAGTAATGATAACTTCATGCTCAGAGAGTAACACGGGAAAAGCAGCAAAGAATGATGCTACACAATCTACATATTGTGAACAGAGTAAGCTTTTTTAACTCTTCCAGTATAAGGTCAAAATCATTTGAGTCTTTAGTGGAGAGGGCAAAATAAAGTCTTTAATTGTGGTTACAGCAAGAGTGATTCATGTTTGACGTGAGAAATAAAGTGCTAGAATAGCTTATTGAGAGAAAATAGGAAGCTCCCCTCATAGAGGTGCTGAGAACATTAAAGACGTATTTTTTAGACTCAAAATAGGTATTATGGAGAGGGTAGAGTACTAAGTTTCTCAGAAGCCACTTTTCTACTCTGTGTTTGATAATTATAGGAACGTAATTCTAAATGACAAACTTTTCAAATATGAAGGGTTTTCTCATTGTTCCTCATAGCAGAATGGCTGCTGCAGGCATGCCATTAACATATTTACCTGGCTTCATCCTGCAGCATAAAAGAAAACCTGCACCTACTCTTGAAAGATCAGCATATCTTCTTTTTTCTTTATTTTTTCTTAAAACAGAGAAAATGTTTTTACAAATAAAATATAGCAACAAAATTACTTTATCCTAATGGTTAGTCTGGAAAAGTTAGATTCTCGAAGACTATAATTCTACAACTTACACCTGTAGAAAGGGAGCATGACTAAATTCCTTTAAGCATAGAGACCACATAGAGATAGAGTTGAGATCTTCCTTGGTAATTTTTTAAACTTTATTTATATGGGAGGACAGTTTTTTAGTTCCTAATAAAATTGTCTTGTTTTACTTCAGAGACTTCTTCTGGGACATCAGATCCTCAATTGAAAATACTTATTCTAACACAAGTATAAATTAAAAACACTTAAACTTTTTAACATCTAGGCAGCTAGTATGCTCTGAGGTAAATATGTTCTGTGAGCTAAAGAACTATAGTTCGAAATGGTTTCTTCTTTATTTTCTGCTTGTATTATTGTTATAATATTGCTAAAATACAAAGCAAACATAACACAAAAAAAGATAGTTGTGAAGGATGTGAGTTTTCCATTTTCATTTAGTTTGGTTAGTTCCTGCTGCATAAATAGTCCTGGTGATCTATTATATTATAAGAATGCATAACCAGTAAGGCAACTTACTGATGGTAAGTTGGTAAGAGAAAGTTTTGTGCTTTGGATCCTAGCCTGAACAAGCCTATAATGAGTAAAGGCAAGAGACATCAGGTCCAATTTACAAGTCCCCTTGTTAAAACAAGCAAACAAAGAGTAAAAACTATCACAAAAGGACTTGTAATCTAAATTTTGCCCAGGCAGACAATGCCTGGGAAGACACATGAATTCAGATACATGTGTACCTTCATAGTTCCCTTCAGCTTAGTGTGGATATGTTGCTATTTTTGGTGTTCAAACTGCACCCAGCTTGGAGTTATAAATTTCATTCTTGAACTAAAGCACATAAAACACTTGAGTGTCATAATTTCTAAGTTCCTGTATAGTTTGCTCTCTAGTTCAGAAATAACTGAATGCAACAGATGTACAATGGAAACCATTAATGTAATATATCAAAATGTACAACATTCCAATTTCATTTTTAGTTAAACTTTATGTATGTGTGGGGACTGCTTTCCCTGACCCTCACACTCCTGCCCCAATAGCCCTACTCTTCAAAATATGCCATCTACCACTTGTTTTGGAAAAGACACAAAAAAATTACTTAAGGTACCTCAAGATATACTTGTCTTTGTGTTCCTGATTTGTTCTAGTTCCATTGTGCTTCATAGTATGACACTGGTTCTTAACTTGCAGCTCACACTGGCATCTCTTGAAGATTCTTATCTACTTTAATTACATAAGTGTAGCTCTCTGTTCTGATGTCTCATACCTAGAGATCTACTTGATTTTCTTTCTTCAGTTCCCTCCTGAGTGTTTTGCATCATTTATTTTCATAAGTTTTAAAATAAAAGTACTATATACAAAATGTACTGACTGCTTCATTAAATTTAACACGTTAAATTTCCAGCTGTTGCAGAATCTAGATGCTTTATTGTGGTAGGAAAACAATAAGTACAAATAAGAACTTTCATTTATTTGCCATGACTGGATTACATTTTCTTAGTGACTTCTTTTATCTCCTTGTAATGAGTGCCATTGCTCATTTTCTTCTTACAGGAGCTTCTGGAAAGTGTATAAGAGCATGTTAGAAACTTAATAATCTATCAATGATGTATGGGTAATTTTCAAACAGTAGTGAAAGCAATGCTGAGAAGGGACAGTTTGTAGTATTATGCATTGTGAGCACTCCTGAAAACTTCAAGTGGCAGGTTTCAGTGAAAAAACCAGGATAGTTTTTATCACATTCCCATACATGTACTGAGATCCAATTAAAATCTCAGTAACTGAGTAAACCATAGACAGTTAGTTATTGAGTACCAACACTTATTTGCTTTTGCTAACACAGACTTTTCTTGAACCAAATAATTATTCTTTCTCCATTTCTGACATCTAAATGACCATTAAATAAACCAGTCAATAAGAAAGACAGGTAGAAAGAAAGTAAAAAATCCTAAAATAATATTGGACTATTAGCTAATGCTTTGGCATTTCTGCCCTGTGTAATTCATTACTGTCTGTAAGTGTAGCCTTAGTTGAAAATGAGCATGCAGCTCAGCAATACTTGTATGTTCAGATTGGTGACACATTCTAGATTTAAGTACCTGTTTCAAAAGCAATATATTCCTCTTAATGTATGCAAAATGGAGCCTGGAATGTTTTTTGCTTTGTTATTTTTCAGTAACTACATTAATGATATTCTGCTACCACACTGTGGCATTATTATTTCTGGCATTCCTGTATAAATTTGCATTTACCTCAAAAGTGAAACATGCAGTTTTACTTCTTCTTTTCATTTTTTCTTTATCTGGAAAATAAAGGCATGCATTGAAACACTGCTAAAGTTATGTAACCACTGAATTTGGTATCTAATTCTATGAAAATATAAATGAGATAAAGTGTATATGAAAAAAGTGTATAAACTCTGAAAGACAACAAGTGTGACAAAGACTTTGTTAACAGTTGCAAACATGAGTCTGGAGAAAGCTGTTTGATTTCAGATAAATCTAGTGATTTGTTTAGAGGTATTTCTTCAGACGTACATGTAATAGAAGTGTCAGTATGCCCAGGTTTTGACACTGCTATAGATAATGTATTGTGGTTTTTATAAACTGCTGAACTACTTCGGTACACGTAGGTTTTCTATTGGCTCAAGTGAGAGTCTCCTTTAACCTGCATAGGTGGCCTTTCAAAACAGGGATTATTTCAGATAAGATTCAGACTACCTGCACTACAAGTTTAAGTCTCTTCAAGGACTTCTGACTCACTGGCACGATATTTTACACTTCCAGAATATGGAACTGATTGGAAGGCAAATGTGAAGTAGATGATGCATCCCATTCTACTTAAACCACTCTTATGAGCCACTGAAAAATAGACCTTTAATTTTCAATTATTTTCTTTTACAGGTCATACATATGGGATGGGTAAATGAGAGACTTGAAGGAGCTGATTCATCTCAGCTCTACAAATTCAAGTTTCTGGCTCTGAAGGGTTCATCCTTCTACATTTTCAGCACTCCACCGGTAAAAAATGTAGCATTTTTGTGGCAGTTTCATTGTAAATGGAAACCTGTTTGTTATGTCTGGGTTTCTTTTCCTTTATCAAGTGAAGTTGTCATCTGAGATTTCAAAGTAAGTTAAAGCCACAGATGCCACTGAATTTCAGTAAACTGTAGATATTTAGCCTCTTTGAAGATAATCTGAAAAGCTTGCTCTATCTGAAGAATTCCTTAAGGGATATAAGAGTTTTGTTTTTTGAAGTTGTCAAGGTCAGGTTTTATTTTGGTTGGTGAGGCCTGATATTTCTTACCTCATTTATTCTAAGGTATTTTATAGACATAATGAGTTGGTAGTTATTCTGCTTTCTGAAAGACAAGCTGCATCGTGAAATAAACCATCCATACTATTGGATGATACTGTTGGATTTTTCACACAAGCAAGGGATCGAAGTGTTACAGAGAATCCAATGCTAAGTGTACAGTTTGAACAAATCTTGGTTTTTTTGAACAAATTCTTGCTAATTTATATATCTCATAACAAGAATTCTGTTTCACCACTGGTCACTTATCTAATATTTTTCTAAAAATTTATTTAAAAGGATGAAATGGAAATGACCTGTAGAATTCTAAACTGTTTAAAAAAATGACCCACATGGTAATATTTAATCCTTTCTTTTTTTCTCTAGAGAACCTTTGCCTTAAACAAATCATAAAAGAATAAAATAGGGAGTTAGAATGCCATTTCAATTATACAACTTGCTTGCAACTTTTGCTCAGAAGGTGCTCAGTCTCCCAGTTTTGTCTGCTGATCCAAAGAAAATCTAATCCTTTATATGTGTACTCTCTGCAATATCTTTGGGAAGTACATACTTTTCAAGAGTTATTTAGGAACTTTAAAGTCTCTTGACTGAAATTATTAATTCAATTATTTCAATTATGTTCAAATATTCTAAAATGGCTGATAGTATTCTTTTTAAAACAAGACAACACATCTAGGAAAAGCAGGGGTTTTCCCTCTTTAAAAATTGGGGGTTTAATACATTAAGCCAAGGAACTAAAATTTGATAAAATTACTATAATCCAATTAAAATGTAAAACCTAGGCAGAAATATTAAACAAATAAATAACACAACACATGAACTATTTTCCTCTATAAATTTTAACTATTGCTTTCAGACCTGTTTCTAAGACACATTTTTGATATAATTTTAAAAGTACATCCATATGATACTAATTTGGGATAAACTACTTCATTTACTATGTTCAGCACTCTACTAAGAACAGACAAGTGGGGATGACTGGTAGTTTAAATTACTTGACAGAATCCATTACGCTTTTCCAAATTTTTTGTAGGAACCTTGGGTTTCAAAAAATGAACAAAGGGGTTCCCTTTGGTCAATGTGTTGTGTCATCTCAATACTGTGATGCACCAGTAAATGTGACAGAGTCTATAAATCATAAAACCTGTTGACCAGTTTTCTTGCTCTTTAATCATTCCACAGACATCTTTCAACATTTTTGGGGAAAAAACCCCAAAAACTAAACACCAAATTAGCAGTTTCCAGACACCACCCATGGGGAGACTTCAAACCTGGATCTGAAGCCACACATTGAAGCTGATTATCAGTCTCCTGAGGGCACCTCTAAGCCTGGCTGTTGCTGATCCCCTTCCCTGGGGCTCACTCCCTGTTCCCATTGCAGCCCTGCAGTGCAGCAGGACCAGTCTCCAGCTCCACAGCCCTGCTGTGCCCAGCCACGGCCCCAGCAAGCCAGGGCCACCCAGGGGCCATGTCCCAGCCCAGCCTCAGCCTGTCCCTGCTCCCAGGCAGATGCATGGTGTCTGGAGCTGGGGCTTCCCCAGTCCCCATGGCTGCCCTGCTCCTGGCTGGGATGGAGGTCACTCCTTCATAGCAGCTCATGGCACAGTGGCTTCTTACCTGGGGCTAAAGCAGTGCTAGCACAGCTGTGTTTGGGCTGATGCTGAGCAGGACTGGTGCAGCCTTTCTGCTCTCAGTACACACCCAGCAAACAGCCTGGGGCTGGGACAGGCTGTGGGGACACAGCCAGGACAGCTGATTTAGATAGACCAAAAGGGATTTTATGTACCATGAAACATCATACTCAGCAATAAAAAAATGGGGATTTGGTCCTCAAAAGTAGCCATTGCTTGGAGGCTGGGTGGGCATTGGTCTGCTTGGGGTGAGCAGTATGCAATTGCCTTTGCATTAATTGATTTCTTCCACTTTCCGTCACTTATTAAACTGTCTTCGTCTTGCCCCAGGCATATTCTTAATATTGCTCTTATATTGTCTCTCTTGTCCCATGGCAGGGTCAGGGTGAGTTAGTGAGGGGCTGTGTGGGTATTTGGCTGTGTGACAGTCACCCCACTGCAGGGCCATGAGTTGGGACCTGGCTGGCAAGGACCCTACCCTGCCAGACCCCAGAGGGCTCCCATGGCACTGGTTCTGTGTCACATGTCCCTGCTTTTTAGCTGGAAACACAGGTCCCCACACGAAACTGGGCACAGAGCTCTTTCACTGTTTTTAGAGATACTTGATGGTACTGCTCTTGCCATTGCTCCTACTGAGGTTTGGGTGTTTTACTGTCTTAGGTGGGAGGAAAAAAAAAAGATTGTTCAATCACAAAAATATGGATGTTTCAACTTGCATGGTCTTTACAAGGTACAAGTTTAACGTGTTTTATTTCAAAGATGTTGCTATTGCTCTTTGTATTCTGAATCAATGCAGCATATCAGTGTATCAATACAGTGTGCACAGAGCAGATGATCTACACTTATCTTTATCCACAACTTTACAACTGCTTGTAAAAGGATCTAGTACAATTTTCACTCCTTTTCTATTTCATTGTGTGTAAAACATGACATGAATGTAAATACAGCTGCTAACTTTTGTAAGAATGGAAAACATCGTTATCTTTGAGCAAAAATAAAGAAAATTGTAGAAAAATATGGATATAATACTATGACAGAAATCACTATGACAAGTAAAATTCTATTTATACACTGTTTCTACAATATCTCAGATGGTGATTCCAGAAATGTAGAAGCTTCACCATAGAGGTAAATATCAAGAATGGTGTGACTAACAGAAAATGGTTTTTCTGCATCCCTGATTGTATTTAAGAAATTTAAAGATTTCATTTACAGACTTCTGTATTAGAAGTGTGACCCATTTCTGAAAATTGCCTATCTGAAAAACACCATTGAACAAATATAAATTATTATTGCGTCAATTTTACTTTACAAGCAGTACTTTATTACATTCTAAAAGCATCTATAAAAATCCTGTCAATTTTCAGATATTGGAAAAGTTCTAAATTTATATCCTAGAAGAAACTGAGGAAAACTTATTCTAAATTGTCATTCAAAATCAAACTATTTTTCATGTCTCTGAAAATTTCCAGGAAATAATTTAATTTGTTTTTATGGAATATGGGCTAGATGTAGGGGACATTTGTACTGTTTGATTTTTTGTGTTTTCCTCATGGTTCATTATAGTTTTTACATTAAAGTCTTTAAGGAGCCATATCCATACATTTGCTGTGTAACCATGAATTGCAAAACGATTTTTTTCAATTAAATAAATATCACTGAAGTGATTTAACATGAAGGCAGCCAGACAATCACTGCATGTGCTATTTATAATTTTAAGAAAAGAATAAGTAAAAGAATATTGTGAAAGTAATAAAAATAGTTCCACCTTTGACAGACAGTAGAGAGAACCTGGCACAACATAATTAAGACATGCAGTGTTTTTAATGCTGCCATGCAAGTTCTAAAGACTTCTGCTGGTCACTTACATTATACAGGATGTCAATGTAACATATTGGGAGAGAGGTGGCAAGAAATTGGAGGGCATAGACTTAACCCTGAACACTTTTGGTGAACTTTCTAACTCTACACACAAGTCTGTATTTACGTTGTTATAGGATTTGCTAGGATCTGTGTTTTAGTGTGTGCTTTGTACCATCCAGTTAGATGTTTGGGGCATCTAAAGGCTTCTCATAATGCCATGACATAGTTATCTCAGGAACAGGTCTTGATGCTTGTTTTCTTCTCTAATATCTTACAATTTTTTAATTTTTCATTGAGGAATGAAGAGACCAGTGAAATGAATTACTCTTTACCTAGAAGTATTTCAGCTTCTCCTTAGACCTTTTTACCACTTCTAGGCAGATTGGATGCTTCTGCTTAATTCTCAGATAATGCAGCTTTTGCTGTATTCCAGTAATAAATATTACAGACACTTTGATTTTTTTCCCATTACTTATTCAAATGTTTTTAAAATTTTGGGGGTCTGGAGATTTCTAGAATCAGATTCTGTGTTCAGAGAAAGTCAAAGAGTATGTTATGTTAATTTGATTTTAGTGAGTTTTGAAGTATGATTCTCTTTTACATTCACCCCATATTCTTTATTTTGTGGTGATCGCAGAGGGCATGAAAGTCTTATATGCCTATTTTATAATTGCAGAATACTCTTCTAGGTAGTAGCTTTCTGAGTTAATTGTTTACTGCATTGTGTGTGTCAGAATGAGTTTAACTTTATTATTTTCTCTCTATTTTAAATCATAACTCTTTAAAGAAAAGCCAATGATTAGCACACACATTTAAAGGTAAGTATATTTGGAATATGAGTTTGAAGTGACACTGGGATCACCTGGTATATGTAAAGCTAGATTTTACTAGTTTGTTTATTTTCAGAACTCCACTGTAATGCTGATTTTTAAACCATGAGGATATTGTAGAAACTTCTGCTAAAGTAAAAAGTACTTCTTCAGCATCTGGGACTTTTGTAACTCTACATACCTATTTCAGTCTCTCATTAGAGACTTCATATTGTAATCGCAAGCTCCTATTTTTTGTAACTCTGTTTGGCTTTATTTTCTTTTTGATCAGCTCAGTATTATCTTTGAGTTTACAAATCTCTTAGTTTTACAATATTCCTGAAAGGAATAATATAGCTAAATGTCTACAGAACCAAGTATTCAATACATACTGCATTGGGTTAGCTAAGGAGTTGGTCTGCCAGTAATAAAAATAACAACATTCAGGTCCTGTTGGTCATTGATTCATATACTAGACGAACATGAATTAAAGCAGAAGCTTACTGAATGCTAATTGAAACTCTCATGTATTTTGACACTATTTCTGACACTGTCAGAACTAAATTCAATGAATGCAAGGATGTGTCATTAAGTCGTCTATTCCAAATATATCTGTTTGAAACATTTTGTCAAATGCTCCATAAAAAATAATAATACTGTCATGCTAAAATAATCACGGGAAATTGCAATGTATAGAATACCTGCAGGAACAATTCCAAGGGGAAATAATGAGAAAAACTATTTTATTGCCTAAGAAATATACTTGAGTATCTCATTTATCTTAGTTACTTATTACCCAGTTATTAAATGTGTGATGATGGATAACCTGCAATAAACTGGCACATTCTTTAAATCAAATGAAGGATATTGTAATTTTCATGAACTTTTATGATTATTTCCAGCTTTCCTCCTCGACTAGGAGTACATGATTATTTGTAGTTTTTTTAAAAGTAAAGCAGCCTCCAACAGTAACATTTTAAGCTTAGACATAGTGTGATAGTTCTGATAAAACTATAGTGTCAGTTGTCTCTTTGGATTCTAGTATTCCTTTGTAATGTGTTTCTTTTGACTTCTTAAAATTACTCTCAGCATGTAATTTGTGTTCTGAGCACCTTGCACACAGGGTCATTCAGACTGTTTCACTTTGTAAGTGTGGTAGCCTTTTTCTGACATACACAGGAAAATAAAGCCTTGGCTTATATAGGTGCCAGCAGTTGTCACTGTCACTACCTGTTTCTGCTGAGAAAGTCCTATTAGGTTACACAGCATCAAAGGATGAAAGAGATGCATGGGATAATGGGAAGAAGCCGGAAGTATTCAGAGTCAATTTAATGGCACAGCAGTGTCACCATTGTCCATCATTAATAGTGCAAAGAACCCCAACAGTTAAAATTAATCTTCAGGAATCAAAACAAATGATATGAGAGTCCACTCATATCACAACAGCTTTCAGATCACAGCCCATGTCACTAAAGTCAGTTTCATAAACAGAAAATGAATCAGTGCTTATGCTTCCATGTCTAGCCACTTACAGCAATAAAGGATTGTCCTGCTGTGAAGTGAGATGGAAAAGATCCTTTCCCTTTGAGAAATTCAAGACCAAATAATGAACTAGCCCCCACTGTACTCTAAACCTTATTTTGCAAGAAGCATGGATATCCCTTTGGAGGATCAACAGTAATGGGGCAAAACATGTATTATTTAATTTCCTTTCTAAACACCAAAGTACAAAAGATTTCCCTGGAAATAAGATTAAGCCAAGACCTGCTGTACTTACTCTATGTTTAAATATATATTTCTTTAAGAATTAGCATTATAAATCCCCTGTTTTAGTTGTTTCAAAACTTATATTATTTATTATTTGTACAAATGCAAAACTCAAATAAAATATTGAGTGGGCCTTACAAGAAGGAAAATAGAAATAGAAACTTAAAAAGCAGAAATATGTATCTTTAAAAATTGCTACCTTTTATGAAGTGATGGGAGGACAAGCTAATACGTAAAATTTCTTTAAATTTATTTTCTAAACCAGCTAACATTGGATTTCAATTTGAAAAAGTTTAAGTAGTACTATGTGCTTTTATCATGTAATTTAAAAAAATATCTGTATGTAATGTTTTGAGCTTTGTGAGATATGGCTCATAATAAAACAAAGTGTGTAACAAGTTTTCACTTATTCTAGTGGATGTACTGTATTAAAGTGATGTTTGCCATTTGATTGTTAAGATATAAAACCTGTAAAACAGAGAATCCTAGAACATGAGTCCCTCTATATCCTGAAAATATGTGGTGCTAGAACTTCCTCTTCTAGAGTACTTCAGTCCTATTTCAGGAGGTGATTCATAATATCTAAATTTAATTATCATAAAAAACTCATATAAACCTAAGAGAATTATTTCAGATTGTTAAAATTAGAAAGAAACTAACACCAAGTTCACATTACTCCTCCGAAGGACTCTGAAGTAACATTTAATAACCAATGGAAGTCCCATCAGATGCCTGTAAGTGTTGTAGTGGTTTGGATTCTCCTCACGTATTACAGTTCTGTTTTACAGCTTAGAATTTTAAAATATTTGAAAATTAAACTTTAAATTAAATTTTAAAATAATCAAAAAAAGTTGATCTCCATACAAATCATCAGGATAAAAACTGTTTTTTTTAAAGGTGAATTACATACTACTTTTTCTTTGTGAACACAAAGAAAAAGAATCCATTATTAAATTTCATAGTTTTTTTCTAGTGAAGTTTCATCTACCTGAGACAGATGTTGGACAAACAACTTTGTCTTTACCTAATAAGTTTTAATTTATTTTGTTCTGCTGTCTTCCTTTTGGGTGGGGATTGGGAATATGACAAAGCTCTATCAGCCCTAGAATTTTAAAGTATTCAAGTTACTATTAGAATTACCAAAACCCTGATTTCCATATGCCAAATCCTCGGAGTTACAACTTACTCAAATCCTTCATGTATCTATGCAGCCATTCTTGTGCATTCCCCAAGAGCTAGGATTTTGGTCTAAAATATATAAGCAAAAATAATTTGCATTCCCCTTGAATTTTTCTTGTGTATAAGTTCTTTTTTTCTTTCTTGAACTAAATAGGCTAGGTATTATTTTTAAAAGAAAACGGATTATCACATTATACCATGAAGTAGAATGGTGGTAAAAACTTCAAACATCATTCTTGCTGTCGAATTTTAACAGCCTGTCATGTCAACAGGATTAAGTAATAAGATCAAAAGAAAACAAAAAATAGGTATTTTCAAAAATATTAAGCACAGAGTTGATATTATTCTTAATTTTAAATATTGCAGTCACGTAATCCTTTTCACTTTTTTTAGAAAAAATATTGCATTAGTGCCCCCCTAGTGCATGTAAACTCAAAACTGAATTTAGGAATACATCTTGATCTGTTGATTGTGAGATTTGTTTTCATATTAAGATACGAAGCTGAATGACTGTGTTTGAGATTGAGTTCTCTGTTTTAGCATCTGGAGAAATAAATATGCTTTTGTAACTAACCACAGAGATTACAAAGAGGTTTCCATCATACTGGGAAAATAATGATATTATTTAACACTTTTAATTCCTGATTCTGTAAAAATGTAATGCTATTTAACAGCTAAATGCTGGATATTAAATATAGTGATGTGCCTGTATTTAAAGGATCCAGTAGAATAATGATGGATGAAACATTTTCAGGTTTTTTCATCTGAACATGATTTTCAAATAAAGAATGTGTTGATAATATTTTTTTTTTAATATTATAGGTAAGCACACTAGACTGGGTACGAGCTGAAAAAATCTATAACCTCTGTGAGGTTCTGTTTAAAATTCACAAGGTAGGTTTCCCAATGGTTCTAATGATTTCATTTAGTGAAGAAAGTTTACCTTTTTCAACCAACGATAAACTCAAGTTAATCTTAACTAGGAATAGCTAGCATTCAAATAGTTCATCTGTTCTTACAAAAAGCTATTTGCTATCGCTAGTGCATTAGCTGTGCAAGTATAAGAGAATGTGGAAAACGGGTTAAGCCTCAAGTGAGCAAGTTACTAAAATGCTTTCATATTGAAGGAAGCTTTCAGTATTAGAGCTGGGTGTATGAAGTACCAGTGAGACATGATGCTAAGAATAATGATGCTGGTTTTTTTCTTAGTGGGTTTTTTGAGCAAACTTGATGAAAAATGCTCTTGGTGTAATTCTTGATCCATATAAAGATAATTGTATTTAATTTTAGCAATTAAAAATAAAAAATTGTGTCCTTGTTGTGTCATACATATTGATTATTCCATCAAGTATTATAGTGAGTTCTTCTTTACAAAGGGCAACATGTTTATACTAGTTTAAAAACAAACCAGTGGGAGATTGCAGGTCAGAATTATAATTTCATGGGAAAATTTAAATAACTGCAATAGTACAAGAACATTGACAAAATCAGGACACAACCTGACACCCTGTTAGTCAGGGTGGTGGTTGCAGCCCAGATGAAGTGGTCCTGTTGAAATGGTGATCCTGTAAAAGGGTCTGATCTTC
>VZTN01002305.1:17698-32569 GCA_013400515.1 Erpornis zantholeuca | reverse complement strand
TATGGCTTTAATTTTAAAAGCCCATAGGATTAGCAATTGTCAGTATTTAGAGAAGAAAAGTAACAGTACATGTGGCTTAGAAAATGCCAACTATGTGAGAGGTGAAGAATCTGAGTGCAGAATTTTAATTCTCTTTATAAATGAAAAAGGTAGTTATAAAAAGATAATCTATTGCTCAACGAATTCACTAGAAGAAGGACTGGAAGAAGCACAGGAACTAAAAGTTAAATAGTATAATGAGAAGAATTAAAATATATATTGTGATCATTCTGCCAAGCAGTAGACCCACTAAGAAGGCTGTAAAACCTTCTTTACCAAAGGGTTTTGGTAAATTTAAAGGTTCTTGTCACAGATTATTTAGGAGAAAAAAACTGACAAGAGCAATACGTTATCATAGGTTATGTCTTCAGACATATTCCACCTTTCCTATCTATTTATAATTCTGGTATGATCATGTTATTAGCAATAGCAATATGACATTTTTAGGAAAAAGGGTATACAACTAGGAATATACAAAAGCTATTAATAATTAAGAAAAATCCGTCCCCATTCTTGATGGGGTTTTTCAGTTGTTAACACATACTCAGCACACTTTCTCTACGCTCTTCTGCAAAAATGACCATGTAAATAATGCTCTCCTCTTTTCTTAGCTGTCAGTTCATCAATAATATTGGGCAAGCTCCGATCTTGGAAACTCTACTAACAATTTCTGAAAGTCTTTTCCCAGTACCTAAACTAGAAAAAGTAAATAGTAGTTAATAAAAACAAAAGAACCCAAATGCTTCAGCCTTGTCAATCTACAACTGAAGCATTCTTCTTTTGAATAGAGTTATTTAAATTCAATTAGGATCATAATTTTATTAGGTCATCGTAATTAAAATGAAGCAAATTTGATTAATTTTGAACCCAGCAAAGTAAAAAAACATTTATCAGGGATTTTTCCTGTGAACTTCTTTATGCATTATATTTCTACAGATGAAATCACCTTACTCTTGTTGTTTTCATCAGCGTATGTTACTCCCATTTTAGTAAACTTTTGTATTAACATATGTTAATAATCAAACTTTATCCTTTACTGTTTGCAGATGATATTTAAGCAAAAAAAATTCTGTGTGTGAGCTCTGCATTCTAAACAAATCCACCAAATCTATCAGATCTTCTGTACTATGAACTGCTTCATTCAGATAAGAGTTTGAGTTTTTTGACTATGCTGAAATTTGCTTTAAGTTGCAGTTCTCATTTTCTAAATTAATTTCATTTTCCTTGAAACGTTTGCAACAGCTATTTAATTGCATATAATGTCAGAACATGTGTCCTGGGTGGCCCAATTAAATCATTGTTATTATTATTACATAATATTATATCTGCACTAACAAGATATTTGGCTGCAGGTTTAAGTGTTCAGCCACATTCAGTTTTGTTTTTAAACGCACATGATTAAGCAACTGTGAGTAGATAACTGCTGGCAAATGATCTTTACAGAAATGGCCAACAGCTTTCATAAAAAAGAAGTCCAAATATGTTGTCAACAGAGATATTAAACTCTGATCTATGAAATATTTTAATCAGCATTAAGTGGGGTTTTTTGGGCAAGGAGACCTGAAACTGAATTTCAGGTTCTGGATCATGACTACTCACATTATCAGTTTCATTTTTCTTAAAATGTATTCACCAAATTGCAGAGATATTAAGAAATTGTTTTCTCTCATGTTTCCCCTTTCAGTCTCTTGGCTTTTGTGATACTGCTAAGAAATGTTCTTCAGTTGCCAGGGACTGTGGAGGACCTGGATTTTTAATGTCAGAGTTGCAACTGGCTTTTCTCTAATTCTGACATTTTTTGCATAACCTAAATAATAAAAACAAGAATCTTTCATATCCCACCTTAATACCCATCTCATCTTTAATATCAGAGCTATATCTGAAGCTGGGTTTGACTTCAGGAATTTACTCAAACCACTAAGTCATCCAAGGCTGGGAAAAATACCCTGCTGAATGAGCTAGTCATAGTGGTCAAAGTGGTACAGTAGATGTAGAAATACTGATACTAGCAAAACTGAGACACAATTTGTCCCATTTGAAGAATAACAATAAATATAACTGCAAGAAAATCCCCATGTAAACCAGTTTAAGACCCATATGTACCTGTTTATCTACACAACCTCTTTAGAGTTTCTTACAGAAGGATGAATACCAGGAACAGAAAAGGCCTTGATGCTGGTCCTTGTCCTGAAGGTCAAAACCAAAATGAGCAGTCAGACCAGCAGGGAGACCAGTCTGCAGAAAACCCTTAGAGATGCTGTAATTCATGCTGTCAGTTACCTACCAGGCACTGGTTGCCATAGCTATAGCTCCTCCATCCCTGTGTACTGCAGTAATACAATCTTGAACCCACAAAGGCATGAAACCTACAGAGATCTGTGGCAGAGGTAAACAGCCAAGCCTTGTGGGGTTTTGGCCACTCATAATATCTGATATTAAAATTAACTTTAAGAAATAATAGGCTAAAAAGAACTTTTATTTTCCATTTGTCTTGGATCAAGGATGAAACCTGCATGTCATTTTCTCCCAAGCACATAATTCTTTTCCAAGTGTATACAAATCACCCTTTCTAAAGAAAAAAAGATCAATACTTAGAAAAAAGCAAGGCTTTCAGAGACATTAAAAACTTAACAGCTAACACAATCTTGTTTTGGCTACAGGCTTTAATCTGATGACTCTTCAGATCATATTGTTCATCAAATTAAAAACAAAACAACTCCTCCAAATGATAAGACCGTAAATTATGTTTGAATGGCTTAAGTTCTAATGCAATAATTGTATTGTGCCAGTGAAACTGTAATTAAAAATGTTAAAACACTGTTCAAAACAAAGAAAATTCTCTAATATTTCTGGCTATTTTTCTAGCACTCACTTTGACAGAACTTTACCAATCTATGTCAGCATTCAGCTTCTTAAACCCAAAGCATTACATAACTGGTTTCATAGCATTAAGTAATTTATATTATTAAATACTAGATTAGTTATTTTAGTTACAATAAGCTATTATAGAAGTTACTCTTCTTTGTTTAGACTCCCTCTTTTGGCAAACTATTTTGAAACAGTGAAAAAACTTATTAATGTAGTACAGATTCTTATGAAAACAGTAAGCAAATTCATACTCATGGATCAATTCTAATTTCACATCATATGCTTTAATTCCTTTTATCCCCTAAAACAGAAAATGCAAAAAAAACTTGCCATGGCTACTAAGGAGATGCTGGAGCTCAGAAGCTAAGTAATGCTGATATAGCTCATGCTGGAAGAACTAATAGCAACATAAAAGCCAGAGCACAATCCACAAATACATTATTAATGATGTTTTCTTCTCCAATCAGCAGATGGCCACTGAACAGCTCAAGTGACTGGTAATAGGATACACAGCTTTTCATTTCCAAGTACCTGCATCAGGTCTGTCTTGTGTGGGTTGTAACTGAAAGGTACAATTTGACAGGCATTCAATAGCAAACATGTCATAGAAGATCTCAGTCTAGAGACTCTGCTTTTCCTGTGCAATCTGGTTAAAAAAGTTGGCATGTTATTTTCAAACTCAGGGTTGAGTAGGCTGGGAGACTTGATTATCCTTTAAGGTCTAAAGGGTCAGCCTATCAAAACAATTTTGAAACCCAGATGGAAGTGGGACAATGGACTCAGTGGTCAGTTTCCATTAGTGTCCAACAGGTGGTTTTCTTCAATTACTAGTTTAACTTTTAAACATACAAACAAACAAACAAAAAGACAAGAGCAAAAAAACCAACTTGAGATGAATGGGAAAAAATTAATGTAATGAGACAGACTATTGCTTTCACAGTTTTGCATGAAGGATATGATGTGTTCTTTTGCACACTCAAGGCACAAAAAGGTTCAGTATGGATACAGACAGTATGGATGCAAAACATCTGTACTGTCAAAATAAGAATTAGTAAATTCATCAAATCAAGTGGTTGTAGCTCCCTTCTGCAGGAAGCCTTGTATCTATTGTTCTCAATAAAACTCACCATGTTCATTGGTCTCCATGAACTTTGAATTTAGTAGAGGTTATTTTCATGTTTACTGAATAGAACCACACGTTTTCAGGGAATCCAACTGAAATTCAGAGTATTTCAATACAGACTCAAAGGCTGCCTTCATCACCTGGAATCTGATAGGAAAATTAGTCATAACGTAGAAGAACTCTTCTTGCGGAAAGAAAATTACCATCAGGGTATATTTGGAATAAGCCTAGTAATAGATATCTCGAACATAATTAATCAGTCAATTTCAAACATAAGGTCAGTATTATATGAAAGGTTTTTTAATGAGAATATTTTTGAAAATGTATCAGGAATGAAAGGGAATGATACATGTAAAATTCGCAGACATGTTGCAGTAGGTCATAGAGTTTTTGAGTCAGAATTGTTAAAAATACAACTTTGTTACCTCCTTGACATCCATGGACATTATCTTCAAGGTTTATCTTCTTTCAACTCAGTACAGAACATGAAGACAAATGCTAAAGACTGCTCTCTGACAGGATTAAATCCCTTAGATAGAAGATGGCTGAACACATAATTTAAATCTGTATATCTGTATACATAAAAAAACCTATTACAACTATACCTCAATAGAAAAATTGAAACTCAGTTTGTATTTAAAGCTATTGTTATCACTGTTATTAGAATCACAGTCCAGATTGCCTCCTTACTTATTCTAGACACTGGAGAGACAAATTGCCATAAAGATAGACAAGAGAAATAAAAGATGTGAAAAATAAACAGAAACACAGAGATTAGCTTGCTAAAATCCCACTGCAAATTAATGGTCAAATTAAGAATAGAATTCAGATCATTCAAACCCCAGTCCCTTGCTGAGCTTACAGAGTATTCCCTCAGGCTTTTTCCAAGACATTTTTATTAGCCACCAGTGTTTACTGGTGGTAATTAAAGTTAGCCCATAAAAAGACCTTTTAAACACAAAGCATCTGAATTTACCTTCTATCAAAATTCCACTTCCTCTGCAACATTTATAGAATAATCAAGAATTTGGCTAGGAGGCTCCTGAATGTAGATGCTGCACTATATGTATTCAAGGTTCACTCAAGCCTACACGAGCCTCTCAGGCCAGCTGATGCCAGACCATCTTCTGCAGCCAACAGCATGCACAGGAGTGCAAGGGGCAGCATCAGGTGATGAACTTTATACTTTCAGGCCAAGCGACACTGACCTAGACACAGCTAAGCAGACTGGAAAAGCACTATCAGAGCTTGAAGATTCCTGTGAGTGACTAGTGAGCCTTTGCACCCCTTAGCTAAGGTACACTTAATAAATTTTACTTTTAGTTGCTCAGCTTTTGGTCACTTTCCTCTCATTCTGACTTCAAGCCCACAGCTTATGCATATAGCTAATTTAGCATTAGTTAAATAATACTATATATGAAGCATACCATTTGGGAAGTGCATAGAAAAAGCAGATCTTTCTGTGAAAAGGACATTCCCTACTAGTATTTCATATACAGTGCTATAATACTTCAGCCTTGAATTAAAACTTCTGGTTAGTTCCATAATACAAGTAAATTAAAAAAAATCTTAAAAGATTAGGCATTAGTTCATCTAGTTTCTGACATTCTAGATAAATATTAAAATGCCTTGACATATTTAGCAGAACTAAAATTCAAATCCAAGTTGGTAGAGACAGAAAAAATCTAATTAACTTGGGGTGATTAATAGGATTTTTACATAAATGTATGTAAAGAAACCTTTATTTGTGTATCTTACATACCTTATCTCGTTTCTGTACCCATTTTATTTACCATATTACCATTATCCTCTTTACATATATGAAAAAAGCCTTAAATATAAAGTGCCATGGGAGTTATGAACATGCACTTACCAATCTGCTTCTTTTCTCTGCTAACAACAGGGATTTTTCATTTCAATTGATATTGAAAAGCAGATAGCTTTGATTCAAATGCCTGCTAATTCTTTCTTTGAAATAAAAATAAAGGAGTACATAAAGAAATTAGAAATGGGCATTTAGTCTATAAATTAGAGAACACAAGACAGGCAAAGGGCTGCCCATAAAATCACCTTGGTAGCCCCAGTGAAAGAAAGAGAAGAACAGCTTTCACAATTGATTCCTGAATCATCTTGTTACATGTATATGGAATACTTCTCTGAACAGCCAAGAAATGTATGAACCAAGAGTCTTCAGATAAAGTCAAAATTAAATTTGTGAGAATAGCAATAAAAGTAAAAGCAGAGAACATACAGCATGCTGGAGACCACACATCGTTTGGGAAATTAAACTCTTCTAGGAGAAAAATTGTGATTAATCAGCTGTGCTGACATCAATACATGCCATTTTCACAGACAGCAAAAAACTGTGGACCGCAAAAAAGGAGCATAAAATTAAAACAAAAGTGAACCTCTGGGAAGGGAATGGATCAAGTATAAAGATTATGTGTCATGGTTCTGTGGAATGCATGCAGGCAAAAAATCTGTGTCAAAGGCCTTGTTTTATGACTTCTTAGTAATTGTCTACCCAATACTTCTAAACTTCCTGGTGTTCAAAAGAAATTCTAACATACCTAAGAAATGATAATAAAATGTAAACACAAGTCATATCTATGCAAAATTTTTGAAACAAATACTGAACTCAAGATGTAAGCAAATTTAATGTTGGGGCAAAATCTGTACAGGCATACCAGATAGTCAGTACACAGCATGATATAAATACAGATGGAAGAGAAATCTGCAGTTAAGTTAGTCTAACACTTCCTATTGTAAGATTCTGGTATGAAATGCTTATAAGCTTTGCCAATGTTTAATTGCTCTGTCTAAATTCTTTCAGAGTATCTGATTTTTTTAAACCTTTAGTAAAAATGGAGCTGACACCTTCTAAAATGTGACTAAGCAAAAACAGTCTGGTTTGACACAGTCAATTAATTAATAACTCTTATATTGAAAAACTGAATTTAGAATTATGAATTCCTCAGTACAAGACAGACATGGAGCTCCTGGAGTGGGTCCAGCTGGAGGACTACAAAGGTGATTAAGGGACTGGAGTGTCTGTCTTATAAGGAAAGGGCTTGTTCAGCCCGGGGAGAAGACAAATGAGAGGAGGCCCCATCAGTGTCTGCAAGTATCTGAATGGGGGGTAGCAAGAGGATGGAACCAAGCTCTTCTCAGTGGTGCTGAGTAATAGGACAAGATTCAACAGGCAGAAACTGATACACAGGAGGTTCCACGTGAACATGAGGAAGAAATTCTTTACTGTGCAGTGACTGAGCACTGGAACAGATTGTCCAAAGAAGCTGTGGAGTCTCTCTCACTGGAAATACCCAAGAACCATCTGGCTGCAGCTCTGTGCAGTGCGCTCTAGGACAACCCTACTTGAGCAGGGAGGTTGGACAGGATGACCCACTGTGGTCCCTTCCAACCCAACCCATTCTATGATTCCGTGACTCAGGATTTTTACCAGCCAGTAGAATCTCCAGCTGAAATAGAGGCCAAGGCTTCCATTGCAATACATAAGGAGATCTTGAGTGCACCTGCACTATCAGTTTGAATTACTGCCTGTATTGTTCCAAGGTCCTCTTCATTAGCATTCACACTGTGCACACGTTTGATTATTCCTGGAATACTCTCTGAATCAAAACAGAAAGGCTTCCTCTGAGAAAAATTCTAGAAGTCATTCAGTGACTAGATAGCTCTAGGAAATGGTTTGAGTACAAAATCTCTCTACACTTGGTCCAATCCTCCAACATCATCTTTGCAAGCCTTTTGCCTGGCATGACCCCGTAACATGTCTCTCTGAGAACATGGTATAATAGCAGGTAAGTGGTATGCCACGAGCATTTCTCCTTTTATCTCGGGCAAACAAAAAAGAGTTTTGTCATTAAGGAACCTTTCAAAATTGTTCAGATGTCTCATATGCAAAGATAGACTTTAAAGTGCCAAGAGGGAATCGGTCTGGCAGAGGCCTCTAGACTATCACATCTTCCGAAGATAGGGAACCTTGACTGCAGGAATCACCCTGACTACCAAAACAGACCTGGTAAGGCTGCTTGATGCTGAGGGGTTTTGGTGTAAACCCAGGCAATGATATTTAAACCCAAATTTTATCCTTCTTAAATTACACAGTAAGAACCGGCCTGATCCCAGGATGCGAACACAGCAGAGGAGCGATATCTGTACGGTGCATGCAGAGAGGCTGTGGAAGGCCTGCAGAACTCTGTAAGTTCCCTGCAGAGCCTGCTCGGTGCAGCAGCAGGCAGCCTGCCCTAGGGGGAGCAAGCCAAAAGCTCTGCTGGTGGAAGCTACTCCTCGCATTCTGACAAGGAAGTACGGATTGCTCCCGAAAATCAGAAATCCAGCATATGCATCATCTCAGAAGATGGACTGAGTATACGCAGACACGGATCCTCATGAGTCCACAAACTCATGGTACTTACAGGGTTAAGTCCTGAGTACGTCTTCTGAGTATGTCTTTCAACTCTTCCCACACTGAGATAAAAATATACAGCTATATTAGCTATGACAAATCCTAAAAAAGACAGAAAAAAGTATGAAGTATTGAAGGAGAAAATCTTGTATGGCATCAACAGGAGGTACAATTAATTGGATCTCTTCTTTCATTCTATAAATACTGACTTAAATATGATAAAAATGAAAATGTAGGAGTTTTAGCTGCAGTCACCTTTATGTTACTAGTCTCACTCATCTGATACAAAATTAATCTTTCCTTTGATATGGTGTGGGAAGAAGGAATGCTAGTACATGTATAGGAACATTGTACTTAATGCAGCAAAAACCTGGAATGAACAAAGACTGCTAAAAATTGCAGCAAAACACACTAAAAATACTCAATTTGAACATGAAAAAGAGATGAACTATCAAAAATAAATATGTCCCTTCTACCTCCTAAATGCTAGGCACAGACAATAAATTTTAAACAGATTATTATATCATATTTTCAAGTAACTCTTAACTTATTATGAAGAAAAAAAATAAACCCACAAAAATAGTAGAAATGTGAAAGCAGACATCTTAATTTATATATGTCACAGACAGAGTTGCATCTCTGAGGGTTTTTTCCTGAAAAGATTCAACTACATGACATACAGCAAAGTCTTGGTTTTAAGATCTTTTTATTTGCTTCACTGAGGCAGAAGAACATCAAGCGATTTGTACAAAGTGTTTTAATGTTACTATTTTTGTAATTTCCATCTCTCTGGAATTTGGGTATCAGCACACAAATGCAGGCACTTCTCATAGGAATTGGCATTCTGGATAAGACAAATGGTTCATCCGGATTAATAGCCTGTCTGTTACTTTGATCATCATCCAAATTCCCCCCATGTAGGTCATTTTAATACTTAATAACCACTGTGGTAACTGTGGCCACAAGCAGATAAAACTGCTTTAACTATCATTAAGTACTATTAGATATTTTTGTGATATATTATTTGTCCATAATATTTCTGAATCTCTGTATAGTAGCCTGTCATGGTTTAACCCCAGTAGGCAGCTCAGCATCACATGGCTTCTTGCTCACTTACCCCCATTGGAATAGCACTGAGAATCAAAAGGGTAAAAGTGGGAAACTTCATAGGTTGAGAAAAAGAGAATTTAATAATAATTAAAAGAAAATACACAAAGAAGAAAATAAGATTAAAAATATCCCAAAACAATTGCTCACCACCAGCCAACTGATGCCCAGCCAGTCCCCAAGCAGTGCCAGCCCCAGCCAACCTCTCCACATCTCCATCCAGTTTTACTGCTGAGCAAGACATCATAGAGCATGGAATATCCCATGGGTCAGCTGGGGTCACTGTCCCACTTGTGTCCCCTCCCAACTTCTTGTGTACTCCCAGCCTCCTCATTGGTGGGGCAGTGTGAGGAGGAGAAAAGTCCTTGAGGTTGTGTAATCACTGCTCAGCAATAACAAAAACATCCTTATGTTATTAGCACTGTTTCCATCACAAATCCAAAGCACATCTAGCCCCATAGAAGCTATTATGAAGAAATTTAACTCTATCCCAGTTAAAACCAGTACAATGCCTTAGTAACATTCTGCACTAATTATTTATGTTTTTATGCTCATTTCAAAATTAAGTTGGCCCAAACAGAAATCCAGAATCCACATGTTAATCAATAGACAATGGCTACTGACAACATCTAACATCAGGCATGTTACCAGCCATATGTGACAACATTTCCGAGTGGTCCAGAAGCTCTATTTAAATTCTGGCCTGGAAACCCAAACCTGGCCCATTTTGTCAGGGCTGTATTTGTATCCAGCCATATCTCCTTCGAACATGATTTATTAACTGACCTTCTTAGGTGGACCTCAGGCTTACATTGCAGGTTCACCATTCTCTCTGACTCTGATCTCCTGGATGAACCTTAACCCTATGTTATAAGTAGTCTTCTGTCCAGCCTTGCCTTCTTGGCTCTAATCTGTGCTACAGGAAGTCTTGTCTCCACTCTGGTCTTTGGCCCTTTCTCCTGTCACTTCTGAGTGGGGGTTTTTTGGTGTATCCCTGAATTCTTGCCTTGCCTCAGGCTGGTACTATCACCATCCTGACCCCCCTAGGTCAACACCCTGGTAAGAGAGGCCTGCCTTTCCTGTAGCTCTGCTCCCAGCTCTTTCTCTCTTATGGAGCATCTCCAGCTGCTCCCCAATACAAGACAAGCAAGCTGACTTCTAGTTTTGCCTTAACCTCTGGGAGCTTACTGAAGAGTGTTAACATGAGTTTCACTACTTACCTGAAGGAAAGAGAGTCCTGAATTCTATTTAAAGGGAAAAATTTCCTAGCAAGCATTTTCTATAATGCCATAATTGCCTAAATAACTGATAATATTATTTACTACATTCAAATGAAGCCTTATCAATTTTTTTTAAACTTAGAGGCAAGGAATAGAGTGAAAAGAATTGAGAGCAGACAAAACTTAAATCTGTATTTCAATGTAGTAGTTCCACAGTCATTGAAAATTCCTAAAGCTAAGATTCAGTTAGCATAATCATACATGAACACTTTTTCATTTTTACTAGTGTAAGTTTTACAAATATACAGAGTAATATTACAGATAGAAGGTATCCAATACTGACACTACTACACATACATATGATTAATTATGATTCTGAATGTGCATCTCTGGTTCCATGCTAAGTGATGCCAATAGCTGCCCTTTGTAACTATGTGGTCACATATAGGAGTAAAATATCATGTTGTTTACATGCATGAAGTTCTAAATTTGACCTGTTACTAATTACCTCAAAAGAGTCTGACTTTTATACAGCTGTGGATAAATTGTTTTGCAACTTTTACAACACTGCAGATTGTGACAGCAGGGTATCCAACACTAGTGGATTTTAAAATAATTGAGGAGAATTAAAGCCTTACAGTTTAGATTGAGAGCAGCACAAGAATTATTTAATGTGATTCAGGGTAAGCAGAATGAATCCATGGTTGTAGAGAAAGTTCCTGAAAGATGTTTAGGTTTTTTTGTGAAGTTGAGTATACTGGTTTTGCAGCTTTTGATGTTAGATTGCATAGAAGTAGAATCTATTGCAGGTGCTGATTAAGTAGTTTGTTCCCTCAGTTAGTTCCTTCAGACATAACCTGGCAGTTTCCCTATTCTTGCCAAGAAAGTTACCTTAAGTAGTATTTTGGCCTGTACAAGCATGAGAAAAAATCTCTTTCTATTTCAACCCATCTATTCCAGCCTCTTTACTGCTATTGGTGCTTCAGGTTTCAGTTCTCTCTTTACACAGTGCACCAGACAACAAATATCTGCATCAGTCAACAAGAGATGTTTTGAGAAACAGCCTGACAATGTTTGACAATTATGTATAATGATGACAGTTCTCTGGCCGCTAAAACCTTGTCCACAAGTTGCATGGTTTCAGCTCAGCCAAATTAACAGCTTCCTTGCAAAAGGTCTCATTGTCTCCTGTCACCACTGCTCAGTTAGTTTTCTGCCATTTTAACAAGCTGAACTGGCATTCCACCCAATTAAACCAGAGAGTGCATGGGAAGCAATAAAGTCATACAATCGGGGATGGAAGGTGTTATTCCTATCACAGTGACAGTGATCTGTTCAGTAAACTCAGGGCAGAGCATGACTGCTCAACCACTGTAAAGGGATTAAAAGGCAAGGAACAAAAACAAATGAAAAACCATCAAACAGAAGAGAATATCCAATACAGCTGGAAACTGTGTAAATATTCTCCTTTCACACAGGACACTTGGCCCAGTTTCAAGCTATTAAATATTATCCAGGTGTTTTACACAATACTTGACATTTTTTTGTGATTTAACTCCTGCAAATATAGAGAATTTGATCAGTATGGTAAAAAATGCAAATTGAAAACTATGCTACATGCATTAGTTTTTGACATTCTAATTACAGAGATAACCTAATCAGTGTGAATGTTCTAGTTTTTGAAAACACCTAGTTTGCATAAAATGTTCAGAAGTTAATGCAAATATTAATATAGTCATACTCACACTCAAATTACGTCACCTTATTTACATAGTTATTCTTACTCTGTAGCAGAATAATTAGGCCCACAGTGACACACCGTTGTAGTAAAAGCAAGATTTCATCATGTAAGTAACTTATCTTAGTCTCATGTTTTATGAGGACACTAGAGCATACAGATGGAACTATTTTTCTTGTAAACCTCCTCCACCCACTGATTATTTCATATAATAGATAAGGCCCTGAAAAACACAATTGCTTTCTGTTACTGGTGAATTAGACTGCAGAAAAGTGAGGTGAGGGGGAGTCAAGTTTTCACAAGAGTTTCTGCATCTGTGGTCACGAAGAAAACATCATAAATGTTAACTGAGTCAGTGCCATCTTTTGAACCTGTATTCAGTTCAACATATTGATTCAAGGTTTCCCAAGTAACTGCAAAATAAGGACAGACAATTTTTGGTGCTCCTATTCAGAAGTACTTGGGTAAGAATGAAACTGACAGAATTTTTCCATTATTTGGAAAAACTATGAGCACTAGCAGCACAAAAGAGGCCAAGAGCCAATGAGAAACTCATTAAGCTGCTTAAACTGATCTAAATCTAGGCTGTTGAGGTCACATCCCGCCCCCGCCACATATTTCCACCCCCTTTCTTCAGCCAATGCTAGTGTTTACAGAAGCAGGTGGTGGGTGGTGTGCCAGTTCAAGGCAAAAAACCCCAAAACAACAAACTCAAAACCAAAATGAAACCAACACACCAACGCATCACATTGCGAAGAGAGTTTTCAACATGATCAATTCTTTGAACAGGTTTAAGCTTCACAGTACCAGCATCAGTGCAGGGGAGGGAGACAGGAGCACAACAGCTGGGCATTAAGAGTAGTTTAAGCTTCTACAAAACCAAAACCTAACAAAGAAGTGGAAGCTCTCGAGTTTATACTTAGTTTTACAAACCCTTTCACACACTGCTCAAACTCCAGACTACATATGGAGGCAGATTTCTTCCCTTTGCTGTCTCTAAGAATGCCCAAAATCCATGTTATGCTGTTGGTCAGAAATGTCATTTATTAGTAGCCACTCATTCATGACAGGCTCCTAGCAGAGGCACAATAGAGATAACTGTGCCTCATTTCTAAACTCTCAAACCAGAGAAGATGAGAGAAAGGATAAGAAGCAGACATAATTTGTTTCACTCCAAGACACACTTAAGAAACAGGAAAGGAAGGGGACTAAGTGAGGAGGAACAGCTCTACACAGTCAGTAAATTTCTTTGCAGTGCCTGGAAAAGGGAAAGTTTCTTTGTCCTTTTCACCACAGCAAAAGCAGCGTTCAAATATAATGGATACAAGCTGATACAAGTATCTAACATTAGATACTATCCCACCAGACACAAGTGTTTATTAGAATCCTATTTCATAAAAAATGAGAGCATATCTGCTTGCTCATGCTAGATTTGATACTCGCAGGCTGGGTAAGGAATGAGATAAATTTCACTTTTATGCTGTATTTATTAAGTTGTAATTTTTCTATCTTTTTGCAGTACAACACAATTAGAATTTAACAAGTATGTCGAATATAAATTTAAAATACTTTATGTTTTGATGCTATTATGAGTGCTAATATCTGCTGCACTTTTTCCTCAGCTAACAGTAATTTGTGGCTTAATCTCACCATGTGAGAAATACAGTTTGTAAATTTTCCAGATGGAGTATTTGCACATTTCTTCTTTTGTCTAAGATTGTCCTAATTTTTGCATTCTGGTTTTGGGAGATTAAAAAGCGATTCGTTTGGAAAAATTTATCTCTAGTACAGGTGGCCATCATGAAAACATACACAACTGCACCCAGGCTTTTAAAAACAATCAAGATATCGTTACAAAACCAGGCTGCAACTTCGCAAAGCTCACCTTCCTCATCCACATACTGCACGCGCTTACTGAAGACCTCAAAATGATGATGGACACCACACTGGATTTGTACGAGAGGGCCAACGAACTTCAGGTATGCCCTATATTTTTTTATCTCTTTTTTTTTTTTTTTTTTTTTCTTCCTCTTAAGGTTTCCGCTCCCCAGTGACGGGCGCCTGGACGCCTACGGCGGAGCCGCGGCTGAGGGAGAGGGTGCAGGAACCCCCCGGCTTCCCACGGGCTGCCACCGGCTGAGGAAGAGACTGCCAGAGGCTCGGGGCCCTGAGGACACCTCAGCCCGCCCCGCTGCCCCCGCTATACCTGCGGGGGCACCCCGAGGCGTGGCCAAAGCCTCAGAGGAGCGGGGGAGCCGCCGGGTGAGCCCCAGACCCGACTGAAAAGCCCCGATCCCGCCAGGAGAGCCCCAGACTCCTCAGGAGAGCGGCGGAGCCGCCGGGGGAGCCG
>VZTN01002305.1:2688-17692 GCA_013400515.1 Erpornis zantholeuca | reverse complement strand
GCCCCGCGGGGAGGAGGGGCCTGGGGTGAGGGGCGGCAGCGGCGAGCGGAGCCCGGCGCCCGTTCCCCGGCACTGGGAGAGCCGCGCGAGAGGCAGCCCGGGGTGCGAGGTAGCTCCCTCCCTCACTGCTGTGTGCCGGCCTCCGCCTCTCCGCTGGTGCCGGGGATGGGGCAGTTCCCGGCGGGGCCTAGTCCGGGGGTGCCGAGGCGGGGTCCTGGTATCGTCTCGCCGGCAGCCGTCGGAGGGAGGGAGTTGGTGGAGGGCGGCCGTGGGTTTGGCGTGCGGGGGAGCGCTGGAGGGAGGAGATGGGAAACGTGTCCTTAGCTGGGGCTGGCTGAGGCGGAGCGGGGAGGGGGGTCTCGCTCAGGACTGGCCCGGGGGTGTTGGAGAGGGGGAAGGGGTAATTTCCATGGCAGGGTGGGGGGTGTCCGTCTCCACGGCTACTTGCCCGGGCCCCATCCTGGGAAGTTTCGCTGCTGCGTAGCTCTGGCTGCAGTGGGAGTTGCGCTTGGGGGGATCTCCGTAAGTATTCAAGGAGCACTAATCGCCCCTCGCAGTCTTTCAGCTCCTTTTCCTGACAATAGGAATGAACCTAGCTTTGGCCCCGCTTTGCCTCAGGCTCCAGGGAGTGATTTGTCTGGCGGCTACGAAAGGAGCTTGTACAAGTAATGATCGCAGAAAACTTGTAAATCCGGCAGGAAGTTAGCTGGATTGTACTTTATTTTGTGTGATAGGCAATTAGCCATATGAGTGGAAGTCAGCTACAGTGAAGTGTGCTGTCTGCCTCAACCAGCTGCTGTCCCTCTTGACTGCTCCTGTTTGGCTTTTAGTTTGTCAACGTCATATTAAAAGTAGATGTAGGGAGGTGGGGTGTTGTGGTTTGTGGGGGGTTGTTTGCTTTAACATTTTCCCAATATCCTTGGCACTTTTGGTGTTAAAAACATTGAACCTTTGCTTCACTTTTCTGAGAGTAACATATCTTGAAAATGGGTGAAGGATTCAAGGTAAGTACGATGCTGTAAAAGGGAGAAAATTTACTTTTGGGCCTACTTCCAATACTAGACTTTCTAGCCCTTAGAACAGACAAAATAATAAAGTGTAAAACTTGTACTGTATTTATGCTAGTTTCAAAGGTAACCTAAATATAAATATTTCTGAACCAAAAAACCGAAGACAGCAAGGTAGTAGAACTAACTAATTTTTTAGACGTAGTTCAGATCACTTGCATTCTTTGTTCCTGTCTGCTTAGCTGTGTGAAAGCTTATCCTTATAGGTGAATTTTGAGGCATAAATAAAATTCAAAAGTCTTTCTACAAATAAAAAATATTTAAAGTGGCTTTGTAGAGACTGGTAGTTGAATATTATCAGCTCTAGTAAAATAATATCATTTTTATTCTGTCAATTTTATTACTTTTAGGGAGTGCCTAAAAAAGCTCGATTCCCTGACTTGAAAATCTATCTAGATCTCCATTTAAAAAAAAAAACAACTCAGACCACAAACTTTTTTTTTTTTTAAGGAACCTGCAAAATCAGTCAAGAGTGGAAAAAGTGGCAAAGATGGACAAGATAACCAAGAACATGAGGTAAATATTACTAAAAACCATGGTATTTTTCACACTAACTTGTAAGTTCTAAAAAGTGTTTTTAAGTTTTTCTACATTGTGATTTTGACATGACAGGTAGTTTTGAGGAAACAAAATGATTGTGGAACTACTGCCCTGGTATTTGACAAGATAAGAGACAATGCTTTTAAGGAAGTCAGTTTTATTTAGAGTAAATAACTATTTGCTTGCTGCAGTCTTCAGTACTCATTTATTCCCTTTTCTGGTTATGAGTTGTACATCTGTCTTATTTTCTAGTCTTATTGTGAGTTTTTGTGTTTCTCTTCTTGTTGCTTATTGTCATTTTTAGCATCCTCTTTAATTCCCAGAGGTCTCTTCTCTCAAACTGTCGATCCTGGCATGTCAGTTAAGTGTCAGTAGCCTGGTTTATTGTCAGGAGACCTTAGGCTTAATCAAAGGCTGCCAGCTGTTGTGTTTTGTGCTTTCTTTTTATAGGTATATGAAGAAGTGTGCCATTTTTGACTAATTATTCTGTTGATGTTTTTTCCTTTTGCATTTCTCTCTGTTTTGCCCACCAGCAAGGCATAGCAACTTGAAAGGAGTTGATTAAATCATTATTCACTCCCCTTCCCACATTAATCCAGAAACTCAGAATTGGTAGTTTTGTTGGAAATCCACTGTTTAGGTGGATTTCCTGAAATTTCCTTTGAAATGTTCTTAGTAGCTTGAATGGAAAATGTATACTGAAAAGTTATGTATTTCAGGATCTAAACAACACGTCTTGATACTGAAAGATAATGTTTGAGGACAAAATACTCATCCAGCTTTACTGTTTTTCCTGCAATGACTTTTTAGGATAGGTGGATTGGACTATTTATTATGTGCACTTCAGTGAGTTCTCATTTGTCTGTTCTGCAGAGCGATTCAGGCTACTGTCATAAATTAAGAAGATCATTAAAACTTGTAAATTACTTGTAAAAGTATTTTGGCAAATTTCTGTCAGAGTGGTTGAGTCTTAATGGAGGGAACCTAGCTACTAGAAGGGATCCTAGCTACTAGGGGAGCTTATAGAATGAAATGGGAAATGTATTATTGTAGATGTTTATAGTGTAAACAGATGTACTTCATTGTGATGTGTTCCATCTTTATATTGCTGTGATATTAAAAAGTGTCATTTGGCCACAGTTTTAATTCCTATGCAGTTGTAAGGTTGTAATTTCCACCAACTTGCAGTATATTTGTTGATTACTTATTTTCTCAAGCTTCTGAATGACAGGTTGCTGAGACCAAGACTTATTTTCTTACTCCCTCTTGGTACTTTGGGATCGAGTGTAAAGCTCCCCTAGATAATAAAGGAAGAGCTTTGTATGCTAGCCAAAAATGTATATGTGGGTTTCTTTGTCATTTCTTTCCGTGGTTGTAGATCTAGATTTTTTGGTTTTAAACTTGGAATGTGAGAGAGATAAATCTCAATTGGAAATTATGTTTTACTGTTCATACACTGTTTCTTTTGTCCATCCAGGTAGAATTCCCAATGAAAAATACAGTTAACTTGCCTATAATACTTGATCATATGTGAGCAGGGGCAGAATGCGAAAGGAACTGGGAATGGGACTGGCACATATAGTATGGCAGTCATTCCCAGGGGGCATTATTTAGTCTCCGTACAATTTTGAACACCTCAGTGCTTGACTCATTATCTTAATTAATAGACTAATTGCACACAAATAGTAATGTAGACTTTGCATTCTAATGTGGCTGACTACAATCATGCTGTATGTTAGCTGGTGCTTATATGAGCAGAAAGGAGGCTACTTTTTAACATAGTGAAGATGGGTAAATACAGAAATATTCTGGAACACACTGTTAATACATTTCTAGGTTTCCTTTCTCTCCAAAAAGGTTGTCATCATATGTCCTACATATGTTTTAACATGGCTTTTTCAAAATCCTCTTCTAGACTATGAGTAGGTTTGGAAATATGTTGGTTCATTCGGCTTTTTGTTTCTCAAAATGCATTTAATGCATATGCATTTAATGCAAATGAATTTAATGCAAATGGCAGATTGTAAAGACTAGAAACTGTCTGCTTTTCAAAGAACAGGGACAACACAAGCAGCAGCATCCCACAAATACTTTATTTATAGATACTTTTATAGCACTTAACTAAATTCATGATGCCTTGAACTTCTGTAGCTAAAAAAGTACAACAGATCTTAATATTTACAAAAATGAGCACGTGTTTTTCCTGTCTTGCATTCAGGGAAATGAGGTTTCAGTTGATGGAAGCTGTACAGCAAGTTTGAAAAGAGATTGAAATGATTCCTGGTATACCAGGTCCGGAATGCCCATGCTAAAAGAGGGTGAAAATTACTTAAGTTGATGCTTCTTGCATTAGCTGTGCTTGATTACTCAATGTAATACTAAGAAGGCCTTGCTACATCTGAAGTAACATGGACTTCTCTGCTTATTTGCTGTGTGGTTGGCTGCTGATGCTCAAGGAAACTGTAAAGGTTTATGTATGATCTTCTATCCTGGTATACTTTTCTTTAAGCCAGTACGTGATTTAGAAAGTTGTTTAACGGGAAGTTGTATAGAATTATTTTCACATTATTAATTATGTAATTGACATTTTCGTATTGGGTTTTTTTAATGTGTATTTTATATTTAGATTTTTTTTACCCCCAAAACCCTTCTTAATGACTCCTAGGTGGGAGGAGTCCTATTATTTTGATTGTCTTTCTCTTGTTTCCATCTACTGTTCTCCCTTCTGTGGCAGAGGTACCAGAAATGCAGTCTGTATGAGGTGAGGGCACCTTGTCCTTCTGTACCCAATGCCATTACTCCGGTTTCCAGTTGTGCATGTTGTTCATTTATTGAACACTTAAAAAAAAGCTAATATGATTAAGCTCCTATCTAAGCTTAGTTTGTAACCTGTCAGTAAATGCTAACAAATTACACTAAATAGTTGCCAGAGCAGTTGAATCTATTCCTTTAAGAATAATCTCTTATTTCAGCAGTTAGTCCAGCATACTAGTGCCTCAGGTTGTGAACAAAGACTTAATTTTGTCTGACTTTTGTCTTGGTTTTCCTCTCTATGGGAGTAGTATCTCTGGTGAATTCTTGGGGCCTTTGTTTAACAGTGCCCAAATAATAAGGAAAATTAAATCCCTTTGGTGTGGTGATTGGCTATTCCAACACTTGCTGACACTTGGTGATTTGTGGACATATGCCCTGTGATCTAACTGGCTTTTGAAGAAGTTACTTGTCTCCTGGATAAGCTTTGTTGTAGAGTTCTGTTCTGTCACAGGGGTCTGAAGGTCTCCAGTTAAGGCTGTAGTAATTTATGGACAGTCTAATATTTTTAGAAAAGGTGACTTGGTAATAGTTAATGACTGTTGGAGAACATGACCTTTTTCTATCTCTAAAAAAACCTAACCTAAAATAATTCAAGTGCAGTACTTTAGCAGTGGTTTTCAAATACTACCACAGGGGAAGGAAGTTAAAATTTTAACCCTCTATAAGCTTTATTTCTGACTGTTTTGTTTTTTTTTTTGGTCTGTGGGAGAGTACATGCTAAAACTTGATCTTTTCACCAGTCACTGGAACAGTCCAGGACAATTAATTCATTACTGTGATTCACCTGGGGAATGGAAGGGTCAGAAGTAGCTGGTAGCCTTTCATACAAGACAAGTCTGGTATAAAACTGGGTGACTGGGGGTGATAGCTGCTTCTGGATCTAGCTGGACTGCCCTAAAATGGCATGAAACTTTTAAATTTGTATTAATTTTCAATTGAGATGCTGAGAAGGCAAAGACTATTTTTGTTCTTTGAGAAAGTATTGGCTTGATGATTATCAACAAATAAGAACAGAAATTATAACTCATTCTTCTGCCATGCAGAAAAGCAAATGGAAGACTAATATGGTTTTGAGGAGCATGTGTGTGTTTGTGTATTACCTTCTTGTTTCCACGTGCTGTCCTGGTTCTTTCTATTTTAAAGGTATTTTGTTGTAGGTTTTTTTAGACACAAATCAAAACGTAATAAAATGCAAATTGTATAAGCCTTTTTTTTTTTTTTGCTGTGCAAGAAATGGATTTTTTGACGGCATGTGTTGCTGGTGTTGGACTATAATTACCGCTGAAACCAATTTTTAAAATAATTTAAAATCTTTTAAGTGCTGATCCATGCTTCTATCCTGCCACTGTCTCACAGCCATTGCTTTTCAGTAGGTTTATTACTGGTAATGGCTTCCAGTGCAGAAATTTTGTAAGGCTTTGATTTAGAAGTTTTTCTTCCATGCTTTTTAATTTAAAAGTTAATTTCTTAAGCTACTCAGCATAGTGGCAATACTTTTCAGTAAATAGAATTGCTGAAAAATTCCAGAAATCTCTGTTTAATGGGCCATCTTCAAAACACTTCAGCAGAAGTAAGGATTTTTATCCCTCTGAAAGAACCTCCAGAGGTGGCTGTCCAGTTTTCCATGATCACCTTTCCTATATTGGCCAGTACATGGTGGGGAAAGACTGTCAGTATTCTCACTATTACTTTTACTGATTCCTGATTATATGAACACATAAGATTGTCACTTGCAAGAAAAGTAGGAAATTACAAAAGGAATGGGTAGTAGAAGAAGTGTCTATGGTTTTGCATGGCTTTTTTAGCTGAAATTGTATGTGGAGGTATCCCAACATTTAAAGGAAAGCAAGGAATAGACAAAAACAATAAATCCAGCATTATTTTGTGTTAACAGCTTTCTGTGATCAGCAGCAGAAGTTATTCAAAAAGTTAACTGGATATTTTCTATATCTGTTAATTATTTTTCTCATGTTTACTGTTTGTGATTTTCATTGTGGTGCTGTTTACCTTGAGAAACAAACATACCTGATCTTGAAGATGGTGCATGGGGACTGTTACACAGTGTCCAGTTTGAGACTAGAATTTTCTACTTCAGAATTCTTTAAAGTTATGCTTGAAAGTCTTGGCCCAGGTAGGTGCCAATTTGGCAGTTCATTTAGGCACCACAGCAGAGGAGGTTGAGGTGTGGGATTGGGGAGTGGAGAAAGTTCTGGGATTGTTTTCTCCTCCTTGTTAACATGTATTAGGACTACCCCTAAATAATTTCTGGAAATACCTTTTTGTCACAGATATGTATTTATTCATTTATGTACAGCATCCATCATTTAGATCTTTTCCATTCTTGTTGTTCAGTTGTAGAATCACAGAACAATTTGAGTTGGAAGGGACCTTAAAGACCATTTAGTCCCAATCCCTCTGCCATGGGCAGGGGCACCTTCCACTAGACCAGGTTGCTCAGAACTCCATCCAACCTGGCCTTGAACACTTCCAGGGATGAAGCATCTGCAGCTTCTCAGGGCAAACTGTTCCAGTGCCTTACCACTCTCACAGCAGAGAATTTCTTCCTGATACTTAATCTAAACCAGAGCAGAGGGGCAGAATCCCCTCCCTGCCCTGCTGCCCAGTGCTTTGGATGCAGCCCAGGACATGGGTGGTTTCTGGGCTGTGAGTGCACATTGCTGGGTCATGTCCAGCCTCTCATCCAGCAGCACCTCCAAGTCCTTCTGGACAGGGCTGCTTTACATCTGTTCATCCCCAGCCTAGACTGATACCAGAGTTGCCTGGACCCAGGTGCAGCACCAGCACTTGGTCTTCTTAAAATGCCTGAGATTCACATAGGTCTGTTTCTCTAGCTTGTCCAGGCCCCTCTGGATGGCACCCCATCCTTCAGGTGTGTCATACCAGTTGGGCAGTCTCTGTAACTCAGTAGCACTGCATTTTTGGATACATTGCATTCATCATCTTTGAGGTGTAAGATTGTTCTTTACATGTTCTTCATAGAAGCTGGTGTCCTTTACAAAGAGATACATTTAGCACTGATAGGCATCTTCATCACATAACACCCCTAGCTGGGCCCTGGCTCTTCTCTTTAGTATGTGCTCAGTAGTGTGCCCCAGCTGAACAGGCAGAGTAGCCAGTGCTTTCATGAGCCAGTCCCATGCAGTAGTAGATAAAGGTGATCTTAAAACTGGTGGGTTTGCATTTGGAAAAGATATATTATGAAATAAAATTGAAATTTCAAACAACTTGTCCTCTCAAGTTTGAATCATGGAAGGACCATAAATAGACTGTATTAGACCCATTATGTAGCTTTCTAGGGCTATTTGGGATTTTAAACCAAAACTGTCTATAAAGCAGGGATGGATTTTTCTCTTGAATCAGTTATAACTAAAACAAAATAAAGTCTGTGGGCTTTGGAGTGGGTTTGTTTGGTTTTAAACTGGTGTGCCAACTTCTTTAAAAAATTAATTTGAAAACTAATTTTTAATCATGGCTTGCAGTTCTGGTTTTCTTTCCTAGAGAGATTATTTTAATGGCTTGATATAACCATTAAAAGTGTAAATACATACTTAGTAGTATATGAGAAACTTATACTTAGTACTAAATGAGAAACTATTTGCTGAGTAGAGAGATGCTATATGTGTTACTCTTAGAGCATCTATGCAACTTTTTGTTTGTATTTAACTTATGTAATTTTCCTATTTCCAATTTTTATTGATGTCCTGGCTTTTTGGGTTTGGGAACTGGAATTTCCTTCCCTGTTCCAGGCAAAGGCACCTTAATACTGAACAGTGGAGGAGTTATCTTAACAGTGTTCATTATGTAATTTTAATATTATGCTTTTGAAACTAATGGAATTATTAAAGTGTACCAAACACTATTGTATACAAGTATTTTACCTTAAATGGGATGCTTCTGAAAACAGGATCTTATGCCCTTTTACTTCTTACACAAGGCTGACAACTACTTGTGTAACATATGAGGTGTGAGAACTGTGTGTGGTTTGGTTTAGTACTTGCTATCCTCTGCTTCCTAATCATGTTTTTAAGCTCTCTGAATCCTTCTTGAAGCAGCACAGCAATGAAGGTAAAGGCTGTTCTAATACAAAGGAGCAAAGTGACTTTCAAAAATGAATACCAGCATTTTGTAAACTGAAAACATCCTTTTCATCCTTTGTTTCAAATTGCTTCTCTTAAATTTTTTCCTAAGCGTTAAGGCCTACCACTTAGAGTACTGACATGTACATTAACACATGTAATACAGAATTACTAATGTAATGTACAGAATTATTAATGTGTTTGTATTTTTAGAGAATTCTAGGTAGCTGTTGAATCTACCCATATGTTCAGACTTGAAAAACATACCTTGTATGCATTTTCTTCCCCCCTCAATTTCATTTGAAACCAAAATAAATTTGTAATTCTAGAAGTGGGATGGTAGGCTTTGGGGTTTTTGTGTTTGTGTGTAGTTCCCCTGCAACAGGCTTAGAGGGCCCTTTACAAAAACCAACCAACCAAAAGCTAGGAAAAAATTCCTGGCCTATTCCTGAATATGCTTCTTAAAAGATGACTGCCAAGTATTATAATTTGCTACACATTTATAGTGACTTTTATATACTTCCTCATCACTTCTCAATTTAGCAGTCTGAAATACTGACAAGTAAGCTTCTCTGGTGACATGTAAAATAAAAGCATGATGAGAGCCAAAGATGAAATGATTTGGTATAACAGTTCTGTAGAAGCAGTTCAGGTTATTATTCATAGAATTATAGAATGGTCTGGGTTGGAAGAGACCCATAAGATCATCCAGTCCCAACCCACCTGCCATGGGGAGGGACACCTTCCACTAGACCAGATTACTTACCATGGACTATATCTCTTTAAAATAGCATCCAATACAAATACCAAATTGGTGGGCAGGAGGCAAAATAAAAAAAGATTTCAATATGAGTGTGTGAAGTGAGAAGCTTCTATGAATAGATCAGGGAGCACAAAAATACAGACCTCAGTGGTAAAGCCACATGTGCAGTTGCCTTAGCTCATCAGTAGCTGTATATAATTATAATGTACAGCAGAGTATAGGAGTTGGTGCCTAAAGCAAATGAGTTAATGTGTGATTTCCTTCAAATGCAGGAATCTTACATTTATATGAGTGCACATGTGTATGTGCATATAGATATATATCTATCTGAAAAGCACAATGGTAGTTTTTATTGTTTTGGGGGGGTTTTAAGTAAAAGGATGTTTCAGGTTCATCAAAGAGAAATTATAAATTAAGAACTAAAATACTTTAAGCCAGGCCATCCTTCATGCAGATTCTTCATCCCTATATTTATATAAATGTTTTAAAATAATACTTAGAACGTTACCTGGTTTAAATCTTATTTAATCAGCTAACTGGTGGTTGCAGGTAACAATTTTTTTTTTCCTAGGGACATTTCTTGCTTTGATGTTTTGTGATAAAAGATACATTAGGAAACAATAATTGGTTTGCTGCTTTTGTGAAGTACCAGGTGCTCACTGATGATGGTGTTTCAGCAAATGCAAAGCAGTGTGAATCCACTTTAAGTCTGAGCCTGGGCATCCTCTCATCTTTGCCAGTATTCTGCAACCTCAGGCTGCAGATCTGAGCTCTGACTGAAAGGAATCAAATATCAGCTTGTTCCTGGAGTAAACTAGTTAAAGCAAAATTAAGTTTACAAGAAGCAAGTGGAAAGCAAGCCTTATGCTACTGATATTTAATTGCGAATGTAAAATTATAGTGTAATTAATGTCAAGGATGCAGCACACTGAGCTGAGAAATCAAGTGTCTTGATGTCTTAGCTCAGTGTGTTGCAAGTCAAATCTGTTACACAAAGCTGTGATGATACAATTCTTTCGAAGATAAAATTTGAGCAGTCTATAAGCAACTAACAGGAAATAGAAGCAATGCTTTGTGTTGTGAAAAATAAAAACCAGCAAGAAAGACGGGAGAGCTTCAACAAGTTGTGGATCAGTCTTCTAAAATGGTTTGTGACTGTAAAGTTTGTTGTGGGCATGCCTCTACAGCGAAGAGGGCCAGATGGCCTGCACTGCTTGTGGGAAACATCCCAGTCACTGATGCAATTCAACAGACTCCATGCTGTCTCTGGCAAAACACTAATGGAACTCCTCAGTTAGACGTTGAGAATAGCCAGCAGTAGCACTGATGCATGTAAATGCAAAACTGTGGTTGTTAAACAAGTACTACAACATAAATCCACGAGTGCTAAAATATATACACTTTGTCATCACTGTCACAACTGTTGAAAAGTTAACCTTTTTGGTTATCATTATAATAGCATGGATCCCTAAAGCTTTAGGATGCACCTCTTGCTATAATAAAAACATCCTAAGTTATGCTGAGATATACTGGATAGTAATCTCTACCAGTGAGACTCTTTAACTATAATAAGCATATTTGCTAGAAAGGCAGCTGCAAAGATCATTCTAGCAGCTAATCCAGATATCATTCTGGCAAATGATTTTGTTGAGGAAAAACAATAGACATCTAAATGGCCATCTGCGTGAAACTACCCAAAGCCTTCAGCACCATCAGCTGCCTCTCCAGAGACTCCTCCGTAAGTTGTCTGTCCAAACTGGCTTGTGGTGGTAAAACTAGTAAACAGTAATGGCATAGTAGCAAGAATCTTCAACAAAGAACTTCAGAAACATCTGCTGTCCAAAATGGTACCCAGCAAATGTGTTGTTTCCCTGCTGTTTTTAACTGTGTTGTTTATGGATCAGTGCTTGCTTTTATGTATCCAATGGATTCCATATCAAGCTTTGTATAGTTTGTACTGATTCTCTGTAGACTGAAAGTATTGATGTTAAAAATCATATCTACTTGCTCCATAATAAACTTTTTGCCAGCGATTGGGCACTACTTGCATGAACTAGAATTACTGCAGACTGTCTGGATAGCTCTGTCAGGCCTTATCTTTAATACCATTACTAAAAAGAGGTTATTTTGATGTTATCCTCTTGGAAGGCATGTTGAATTGCTGCTGTTAACAACACAGAATTGAAATAAGATGACAAATACTGCTCTCTTGCTAGTGTGTTGTCTTGAACAACTTGCCTTGGTCCCAGCTGCTGATGTCACGTCACCAGCCCACTTCCTGCAGGTATGGTGTGGATATATTTACCAGGTTGATGGCAGCTGGGCCACATGCCAGATACGATCTGTCCATGTTCCCACCCCCAAACCAGTAAATGAAGATGTGCAAAGCAGAAGGCTCTGTGGTAGTCTTCAAGATTCCTGGAGTGTTCAGAGATTTTCACACTACTTTGAAGTTACTGCAGAGGGGAAAAAAATACATGGAAGGCTCTTTAACTGCTCTCCACCCATTTTGACTCCTTGATCTTTGATTTCAGTTCTCATCTCAAGAGATTAAATTAAATTCAGCTTCTCAACCTAATGACATTGATTATGTAAAAAGCCTCAGCCTGTTAACCAAATTATTTTGGTTACACACTGGGCCCTCATACAGTTTTGAAAATCAAGTTGTTAATGTCCTTTTCATATTTTGTGATTATCTTTGTTTAGTTTCAGTAACCTGTATTTCAGTTTCATTTTAAGTATGTTTTAGATGTAATCCAAAATGCTTTCATAGCATTCTGAGGCTGCCTTGGCAAGAAATGAGCTCTTCTGGGTGCTGTAGATCAGACCTCTGTTTATCTTAATGAAAAATAAGTCCATGGAGGCTACTTACTATACCAAAAGGAAAAGAGGGAAGGGATTAATTCTGTATTAAAATAAGTATTTCCCTCTGTTTCAGATTCAGACTGATGATTCTTTTAAAGTGTTCTGTGATTTTTGCTCTGTGTACTTGTATTTCACAGGGAACCTTACTCATGTATGAATTGGTACAGGGTTCACTTATCCAGATTTCATAGTCCAGAGTTTTTTCTCAAGGTTTTGCTGCTGCCGTCGGGGAATGGTGTGCACACCAATACAAACTTGAATTCAGTGGTGATACTTATTAGAAGGCAGAAATTTGCAGAGTAGTATTAGACTGATGTGTGTCAAGAAACACCATATAGGGTGCTGCCCAGCACTGTGTTTCTTCAGGCAGAGAATCTCCGTTGCCTTGTGCTTAGGAGATCTGATTTTTGTCACTAGTAAGCCTTCCAGTTTTTAAAATCTTTTAATGACAGATGCATCAAGGTTATTTTCCTGCCATTTTCAAATCCTCACCCTGATCTTATCAATTTATCTTAGAAAGCAGTATGCAAGCTTGCTTCATTGTTATAGAGTTGACATCACTCTAAGCTTGGTTTGGCCTTTGATTTTGTGGATCAGAAGGCTTTGTGTCCTTTGGTCTAATTCAGTTACTAGTGCTTTGAAAGGTGAGGTCGGACAGAGTTCTGGTTGCCCTTGTTTGTCAAGGTAGCTTGAATAGCATTTTTGGGAGACTGTCAGAATGGGAAGAATAGGATCTTCTGAAAGACTTATTGATGTACATGGGATGCAGGGTGAGTCCTCCTTCCAGGTCCCACTAGGCTCTCTTATATTTTAGTTGTCCAGAAGTAAAAGTTGTATTGTGGGATGCTTGATGATAATCAGTTTAGTTTAAAAAAAACTGTCTGTAGCCGTAAATGTGCTTGGTCTACTTATATCTTTCTTTCCCTGATTGCAAACATAGTGTTGTGTTCCGATCTATATCTGCCTGTGTAATGTCAGAGGGGTGAAAGATCCAACTTTTCTCAAAAGGGAAAAGAGTGATTTTAAGACAAGGAATGTACCACATCCTCTTGATGCAGGACTTAAGGGATGAAGGGACGCAAGGTCTATCTGCCTTTAACTGTTGTGACTGGCAAGAAACTGTCTCTCCTCCCCACCTTTCACTCTCTTGAATTCATTTTAAGCTTAGTAAAGAGTACTGAGGAACATAAACTGTATACTTTCAATTGTTAAAATCAGAATTTAAAAATTGAAATCACACTTTAGCTGATTGTCTTGAGGTTGTGTTTTAATTATGATTTGAAGAAACACATTCTCAATCTGACGTTTTTCAGAGTAGTTTGTGCACAGTTTTAGATGTTTATCAGCACTTTTGGAATTGAACGTGTCTTATCTGTATAAACATTTGGGTAGGAGGGAGCCATTTTCCAGAACAAGGAGAAGAATAGGTATTTCTTAATCTAGTCATAGGAAGAGAACTGATAAAAAGGTATGGTGTCAAATACATTGAACTATTCAGTGATATAGCAGAATGTCCTTCACTTACTCTTGGGAGCTGTGGTGTCTGTGGTAGTTTGGTTTGTTGCTGGGAGGGGAAACGGAGCTTGGCTCTTAGATTTTAAATAACAAGCGCTGTACTTTCATAGAAAGTGTGTTACCTTGAAATCTTTAGCAGAATTGTTAGTCTGAATTTGTTTGCCTATTTTAAAGAGATGTGGTTAACATTGCTGAGCTTTGTGGCTTAAGCTAACTCACTTTGTCCAGGTGCACTTCTATCCAATGTTTTCTGCATGCTCTGGAGGCCAGCTCTTTTGTGGTAGCACCATAGTGCCACTTGCAGAGGTCATTTGGTACAGCTGTGTGGCACTGAAATAATGTTTTAGAGGTTATTCTGTCAGCTTTCTGGTATGTGCTGGCTGACTGGAGCATGACTGAAAAGCAGGGGTGATCATGCTTGATGATAGGAAGGAGGAGGAAATCTGTTGGATAAATGGTCCAGTGATTCAGGGCTAGAATTACTCTGGAGTCATCACTTCTAGATGGGAAGTTGCCATAGCAACAAAAAATGCTTTCTTTCAACATTTCTAATTAGAAATGTTACCCATCCTCTTAAATAACCACTTTTGGATAATTTTAGAATTTTTCTGCAATTTCGAATAGTTAATTCCCTGAGGTGTATGCTACCTTAGGGTACTATGGTGTGTGCAGGCACATGAGATCACCTGTTAATTTGAGATGGAGAATTTGGTTGGGAATAGAAGAAACAGGAAAATGGCTTTTCCTGTTCCAAGTAATGAAAAAATACAGGTGGCCATGGAAAGTAGCCAGTTCAGAAAAACACCATTAGGCTCAAGAGCAATATTGAAAGTACAGAATCCTGTGCAGTAATAATGTTTATAATGCATTTTAATTAGCATTTATTGCTTAATACATGGGAAGTCATTGCTTCCTAATTCTTAGTGCTGCTTTTCTTTTAGCTTAGTCTATTAATATTTTTGTTTGTAATTCTTTTTAAAATTTCAATTAATGGATAGAAATTACCTCGCAGATCACTTGTATTTCAGCATAAGCATTTTTAAGCATTTAGTGTTTGAGATTAAGAAGTGAAATAGTCTGAAAACTGCAATGTAACAGGTATTTACATGTATGTAACATTTACTTGTACATAAATGCTTTCAACTTGCTGATGTATTCCATATTTACTGGAACAAATTCTAGAGTGTTTTTGGTAACTGAGGCTTCTGATATTTACGGTACTGTCTCCCCTTATTTGTTCTATAAGTTTGTTTAAGGGGTTTTGCTTTTATAATATTAAATTTGAAAAATGGTCACCTTAAATGTGTTTAATGACAACTAAATGTTGCTTTCAGTAATTTTTG
>VZTN01002302.1:17409-67792 GCA_013400515.1 Erpornis zantholeuca | reverse complement strand
TCTCACATACTGTATCACAGATTTCACAAAGCATTTCTGCCTCAGACCGATAAGTGTGATTATGAGAGCAGTGTTAAAAGACAATTTAAATATGGGGCTGAAACAGGTCAGAAAAACTTTAAGCAGCAGAAATTGACAGAATTACTCTTTGTTTCTTTGCAGCACTGCACTAACAAGCTTTCTTTGCAGATGTCTGAGTGGCAAGACTTTTTTTAATAACCTCAAAATGCTGTAGATGGTTTTTTAGAACTATCCCTGACCAATTCCCAGAAACTTTATTAATATGAAGTACATACATCAGTAAAGCACAATCCAAAGTTTTTTACCTCAAGACATGCATAACTCCCTGTAGTATTTTGTCCAAATGTTTTACAGAGCATTAATTGCTACCAGTTCATTTGCAAGATGCAATTCACTAATTCCAGTTTACAGAATTGCATATAGTACCTATCTCCACCCATGCTCCAATACCACTATCAGCAATTGAAAATACACACTTTTTCATAGGAATTTGAGTATGTCTAGATGGTCATGCACTCATTTCTTGCTAAAAAACAATGAGAATTTAACATCTACCTGCCTTTGAAAAGACCACAATTGTCTCAAATATCAGGAATTTCTTATTACTCAGATATAAACGCTATTAAATAGTTGCCAGGACTGAACTCACAGAAAGAGTTGTGAGATTTTGTTTGTCTTGGTCTTAACTACAGACCTTTTTCAGACAGTTCTTCTTTAGATTACTGTTATTACTTTATTATTTACTCTACAAAATTATTTAAAGCTACCAGAGTACCCCGATTCAATTTCTGTGTCTATCAATAATAAATATACTAGTGGCAGAATATAGCCTACAGTACTGTTTGAATGTTCTGGTGCCTGTCTTACAATGAGAAGTTCAAATTAGCCCCTTATTATTGGTTGCACCATAATTAAGTATTGGTTGGGGTTTTCTTTCTATGGGTTTGAGGGGGGTTTTTGTTGAGTCTTTCTTGGGGTTTTTTAAACTTTAAACCAGTTAGAAATAGCTTGCAGCACTGCAGCTGTAGTAGAATAGAGAAGAGAAAGAGGAATGCCTCCATGCAAATTCACAAGCAGAGGGAACACTTTTCAACAACTTAATACCAGCTGCACAGATAATTAGCCAAAATATTGGGGTTTTTTCCTCTCGGAAAAATAAAGAAATACTCCATTTTACAGCCACGTATGCCCAGCTCCCAACTTCTATGTGCCTTACAGTTTGGAATGGGATGCTACTATATCCATGCATTTAACTATTTAGAGGAAGTGGAAAAAAGTCAAATCACAACAAACATGGAGTGGAAATCTGTATGGATCTAGGAGTAATTCAAGTAGCAAGGCCTCAGACGGGAAGAGAAAAATAAATACTGACATAGCAGAAGTAGAATGAAGGAAGGTGGTTGTAAATATATTTCTGGAGGGTAAGGGGAATAACAGAGATTGCTCATTTTTTGGCCTAATGAATAAACCATTTTAGTTTCCTCCCCCCTTGTGCACCTGCTGCTTTGAAAAGCCCCTTCCACAACCAACAACTGAACAGCAAATGCTGCACAATGACTCAAATGTTGCTGGAGCCATGCCAGCAAAAATTACCACTCTTCAACCAAGATAAACATCATATTACTTCATTAGCCTTTTAAAACATATGCAAATTAAATCCATTATTCTTTTTTCTTACAGAAATGAAGTTCCTTTGGCTGGAATTCAACAGCTCCCTTTGTCATCATTGACCATGAATGGATGAACTTCATGTAGATGATGCCCATTTCCCATCTTTGAATCAAACATTAATACCATTTGACAGTAATAAATAACATTTATCACAATAGGGATCTACTAATGATTTTCCCACTAAGCTGGCTCATCAGAACCTATCAGCTGACAACTGCATAAATGAGATTAGCATAACAGCTGCCTATGACAAATGTATCTAAATCATTTTAATGCCAGCTACCTCTTTGATCTCCCTATCACGTTGCTGCCAAAACTAAATCCATTTCTTCAAGATACATGTTGTTTATTACAGATACATGTGTATATTCCACACCATTATGTACTCCAGAGAGTTCAGTAATTAAAAGAATTAAAAATACTGATTGGATACTGCCACTATAATGTAAACTCACAACACTGCACGTCAGAGTAGCATTGCACTGCCTACTTAATTCCCCACCTCCCACCCTGAATTGTAGGATTTAGTGTTTAACAGCTGTTTGTTTCTCTGAAACAAAATACATGCTTTAACATAAATAAGAGTATTAGCTTCTCTCTCTATTGCTTACAGAAGCATCATTTTCATACAATTTAAACAAATTCCCAATAATATGGGACTTGGTTCCACGCACACATCAAAGCAGCAATTCACTGTGTTTTTATAAATACAAAACTGACATGGGAAGAAAAAACTTGCTGGTAGAAGAAACTGTTTGTGTTTCAAGTAGTACTACAAGCAAGACCTATAAGACTGTCATGCAAACTCATGAAAACAGATTTCAGCCTAAATCCAAGGCCAACAGATCTTTTCCCACCTGTATAACAAGGTTTTCAAAAGATCTCTAACTTCCAAACAGTTCTGCAGTTGAAAGTCAATGAATTTCTCTACCTGAATTCATAGTCAGAGATCTTTAGGTCCTTAAGGACACACAAGGCTTTCTTGATGCCTCAAACACAAGGTAAAAGATGCCCTCAGGGGCTTCAAAATCCCAGTCAGACTCACAATCATTCTTCTGTTTCCCCAGACACTTCCAAAAATTTTTACTCTCTTAAATATGCCAAAGGTATTAAAAAATATGTCTATTGGCACCTACACATTTTCAAAGTGTCCCTCCTCTCCAGTACTGAATAATTTTGAAGCCACCAATCTGAAACACACAGTAGAATTACCACTGATTTTCTTAAGCTTAGGCTAAGCTTTTGATGACTTGACCTATGAAGTAGCATCAGCCATGACTACACTTGAGTGCCCTTGATTTAAAAATCTGTATTCACACCTTTCACAAACTGTGTAGCTTTATGTGCATTTATTTAGTAGCTTTGTAGAGATTTGTATTTGTTTTCCCATCAGTGTTTTCAGATGAGGTCTACACAGAAATGTTCATAAACATTTATACTTGAATCACCTTAAGGGCTATTCTGTGAATAGATAAAAGACAAACTAGGTATGTGTGCTGCATTTAAAATTACAAAAGCACATATCATTTACCCAATCAGCTAAGTAAATTCTAGAACACATATCTTTTGGCTTCCACTGAAAACCCATATTGAGCGGCACCAGAGCTCTGTTCTCCTAGAAGTAGCACCAGGTCATGGCAGAAAAGGTTTCTAAATGAGAAGTTCTGAGGGCTTTGCAAAAGCATGGAAAATGTGCAAGTAGGAGAACTAATGAGATTGCAGACTGAGAACTGTTGAAGTATCCAAGTTATAATGCTTCGTAGCAAATATCTTGTTTTTCAGCGCTGTAACATTCACAAGCACTGTCTTATTTCTTTCGTTTCAATTAATATTCATGGGATGTTTTCTCCACATATTTTTCAAGTCTGCCTGCATTTTTCATATCTTTGAAAAATTTCTGGCCATTATTTTTCATGTAAAATGGACAGAATCTATGGTCTTTTGTCCAAGGCTTTTGTCTTATGAAGCAGGCCATTTTTCATGGATGAAACTAAGGCACACACTTTCAGTTTTGACAGCATTTCTTATCATTCCCCACAGTTAGCATTGTCACCTTTCATTATTTAATTCTGAAGTACAAGGAAGGCTGATTTATACCCATGATGTATAATTATAGGCAGATGGAGTGCTTGGAAAGTAGAAACACTGAATTAGGGCTGTAGTAAGTGCCTTTGAGCTCCTGTGAAAAGTCCTGTCTATGCCACCAGCTAAAAACAAAAGCCAAACAATTTAAACTAAATTAATTCATGCTGTTGTAAGCACTGAGTTAATGAAAGTGAATACAAAACTAATAAAGTACATTGGTTGTGGTTGCAAGGTAATTTAAAATGTTTTTAAGTACAAATGATGAAATGTGTTTGTATTAATCAAAATCATCTTTGAATGTGCTCATGGTCAAAAGGTTTTTTTTTTTAACCTCCACTTCACTTGAAATCATTTTGACACAAGTCCACTCTGCATTTTGAAGAGACAAGCGCTTTCTACAGTTCTTTCATATGATAATATACAGTATATTTTCAGCTGTCTTTTTAAAGTTTAAACAAATGGAAGGCTTATTAAGAAGATATCATAATTACATGCAGCTATTTTACTAGCTCTTATCTGAAGCAAAAGCAAGCAATTAGTTGAGAACATAAATTCATTCAAGACATTTACTGAACATGAGGGAGTCTCCAGTGGGAGAAAATAGGCCTATTTTACTGTTTCATCTTCCCTGCAGAAGTACAGTAAACTTATTCTAGTAGGTTTAATGACACCTCCAAAATAGCTCGCTTACTTGGAAAATGAACTAGTATTTCAGAAGGTTCTGAGACTCCTTAGCAAACATAAAAAAAATAAATAAAAAACCTCAGTAGCCTTAGACTGAGGAGAGCTACTTTGACAAACAGGAAAGAGTTACTCTTTTAATAGACACAGAAAACATCACTGGTGCAAGTGGATAACCAGTTCTCAGTAGCAGAAATCAAAGCCCACTGCTGTCTTGAGATGCTATATTGCTTTCAAATTATGGCTCACTGAAAATAAATCACTAATAAATACAAAAAAAAAAAATCTGCTTGAAGCTGAATACAGACACCAAAAAGGAAATATTAGGAACAGTATTAGGTTCTATTTATTTGATTTTTCTCTGCTTTCTAAGCATTATATTCCCTAGAGTGATGATCACATCCCCCAGCCCCAGGCATTCAAAACATTTCACATATGTTTAACATTAAGCACATGAATAGAAGTATAGAAGACTACAGAAACATTTATAAGCTTTAAAACTAAGAGACCTGGTTTAAAAGTGACAGCATGGGAGGGAGGAAGGACTCCAGGCCTTGAGCTGCCACTTGAGTTGTCACAATGATGGTGGTGACATGCACCAAAACATTATTCCCAAGCACAGCAATTACTCCCAGCATGTCAAAAACATGTACCAGATGAACCTCCTGGGAGAATGCAGCTGACCAGATTTCAGGTGCTGACCTCCACAGGGCAGGAGCTGAAGAGGGCAGCAGGGACAAGACTCCACAGCAGCACAGGGAATGAAAAAGTTCTTCATGGAAACACGACATCTCCATTTCAAACTTTGTGTTTAAGGCCTCAACATTTCTGTCATAACAAAAACCTTCAGTTAAGGGAGAGAAGAGGAATTAAAGTCCAAGGCTCTCCAACAGTTACTCCATTATAGTTAGATTCCAGAATTACTATAATCCCTCACTGGACTTCTTCCCAGACCATCTTAGAGAGCTCTTCAGGTTCATAAAGTTATCATTTTGTTAATACAGAGCTCACAGTATTTAAGTCCTGGTAATCCAAAATGCTGTCAATACAAAATTGTTACTTCATATCCTGGATTTACTTTTTATATTCCCATTTGATGATTAAAAGCCAAACAAAAATAACTTAAGACATACATATCAAAAATATTCCCTCCTCTGGTTTTGTTTCTGGGGGTAAGCAGGAAAAAAAGAAGAGTATTGAAAACAAGACTTTTTCCACTCTTACTGCAAACAGACGGATAGCAATTTCTCACATATTTAAGATAACACCTACATGCAAATCCTCTTTCTCTAAAAAGAATAAAGAATATTTGTGCTGGAATTTGCCAATGTTTCCTAAACAAGTGGAAAAACAACTGTTTTTCTACAAGAAGCATTTGTCAGCCACATAAGTAGAGAATTATTTAATCTTCCTGCAGTTCTCTTTACTGGCAAATCTCAGTAATATTAATTGACTTCCGGAATGATATTTTTTTCCTCTTGTCATCAGTTGCGCTTTGAATGTTGTTTTTTAATGAATGCAACATAATTCATGCATAGTCACTACTGAACCCAGCAAATTCATAATTAGAGACAATTTTGCACCTGCTGTTATGGGTAGATGCTATTCACTTTAATTTGATACCTTGATTATTCATTGGAAACTTCAGGAGACTTCAGTTATCTTACATATTTCCTGAGAAGGACATAGCAGTCACAACTGGATAAATAAAATTAAAAAAAAAAAAATCAACAAAACCAAACCCAAACAAACAACATTTTTGAGAACTTTCTAGTAATGAAGACATCAACCCAGCAATCCACCCATATAGGGTACATATATACACACCTTACATTGATGAACATCATCCCCAAGATGATGGTAATTTTTTATATGTTTAAATATAAACATAATGGTTAACATAATGGTTAAATTTACCCACATTTTTAAGTTAAGCTGTTAGCTAAAGCTAGAAGTATTGTGAATATTTTTCTGCAAGAATTGATCCTGCTGGATTCTATGAGTGTCTGTCTGCCTCTGCTATCAATCCAACTACACAAAACTTTCCCAGCTATCACACATTTCTTGTTCCAAATTCCAGTAGGTTTTTGTTCTGAAAGAAGGAACATATTCCATAGAGAAGAATTGAGCAGAGACATGCTGGTTACATGTGTATTCATGACTGTATTCATCTTCCTGCTCTGTATCCTACCACACTCAAAGGAATCAAACATATTTGACCATTTAAGCATGTTTTGGCTCTCTAAAGTCTTCCAATAGACTTCCCGTATTTTTTTTTTTTTAGAAGCCAAAGAAGCAGTAGCACTTTCAAAAAGAAGGGGGAGAAAATGAAACCTGCCTGTATGGACATAGCAAAATTGAAACAACTCTGCTAGTTGTTCAAGTGTATCAGTTGAAAGACTTGAAAACAATCAGGGATTGTTCCCAAAAATGGGCTGGCATGTGAAGAGTTCTAGCCTCAGTCCTGGATCAGCCATGAAGCTGTCTTGCAGTATAACACATGACTCTCAAGACATTTTTAATTCTGCCTCACACTCTAGCATTCAAAAGAATAAATAAACACACCCAGGCCACTGCTAGTGATGACTGCATCTATCATCAGTAATCAGGCCCTGTGTAGTTTTGGGTGTTTCCTGCCTTATCAAAGTTTTTATCTTTTTCTCTAGAAAGAAACAACATTGCATGGTATTACTAAGAGAATCATCCTTCCCTCTCCCACCTGACATTAATAAAAAAAAGTTCAAAGCATTGCTGCCCTTGCTTGGTCCTGAAGCAAGGTTTTCCTGACTCAGCTTCTATCCTTAATAAGCAGCCTAATGGCTCTCTAGATGACTGGCATTGCAGTTATAAACTGAGTTCACTATTAGAATATTCATGGAAAATGATATTATTTTAGAGTTACAGTGATAAAATGGGAATTAGACAATAAGGAAATGCATATTCAAGAATTCCTTCCAATACTAAAGAAGTCAATTTAAGTAGCTACAGAACTATCAGCACACTTGAGCACTGAATGAGCTTTTTCATAAATTTTCAGTTCTGGGATTTTCAAATTAGGATGATTAGATGGTTGTTGAACAGATACTGATGTCATTGTTAATGAGGGACATTGCTCAGGACCATTGCCTCCCAGTAAACTAGCACCAACAACTTGACTAGGCCACAGAATTCACCTCACGTGTTATTCTCACCACAAGGCAATCCTTTCTGGGACAATACAGTCATGCAAAGATGAGCTGAATTTGCCCAATACAGCTGCCTACGTCTTGCAGGCAGCTAACAAAGCCCTCATATCCTCCAAGATACACCCTGAGCACACCACAGAGCTACACAGGACTTTGTGTTGAGTGTGTAAATGTAAGAGGACATTTGCCCTGTGAGCTTCTTGCAGTCAGACTGAAGTTGGGCTGGTCCTGCAAGCCAGGCCTCCTCAGCTGCTCAGGGCATCTCCACCACCCCTTGTACAAACCTCACCTCCTGCCAGCTGCAAAGGACAGCACAAGACTTATTCTGTAACATATATTCAAGAGCTAAAGCTAGGTGAAGGATCACAGAATAGCCATCCCCACAATTATACTAAAATCTGTGAAGGTAATTTCTTCTACAAGACAGAAAGAAGAAAATTCAGTTTCTACAGTCACACTTTTCAGCCAGTCATGATACCCATTATAAGTGTGCTGAAAATTTTAATTTTTTTCTGTCCAGAACAGTATTTGGGACCTTAAAATAACATAGTTAAAACTTGATGAAACAAGGAATTATGTATGAATATCTAAAGTAGCAGGTTGTGCTTGCATGCTGGCTCAGCATTATGAATTCAAGTATAGGAAATAATTTGCATTCCTGAATATTTTGTTTCAATGGGTGACTACAGTGAACACAGTCTCACTGAATACAAAAGAAAACACTGGAAATCATGAAACTTGCTCTTCAAGCTTCTAATCTATTTTAAAGTGTTTTCTGCTGACTCAAGGATTGACAATATACATTAAAACTCAGTTTTAACATATACCAAAAAAATTATGAATGTCACATCTTAAATTGTGTCATGATGCTAGAATTTAAGATTGCTTTATTTCTGATCTGGACTATAAAAGATTAGAAAGGATTAAGAAACTCCTCAAGATATACAGAAATCACCATTGTTGTTGCTGTAAAATAGACATGGATATGTCCTTGGGAGAAATATCTCCATCCATTTTCAATCATGTGAGCACGTTCAAACCTATGGGAGAAAGATGAGCTGCTTCTCCCACTTCATCTGCTGTACAGAAAGATGCTGCTTTGTCTTTAGAGCTCTGCTGATGCTGCTTTTAGCAAGCCACTGCTCCATTGTTATTGCTGTCTTTTCATTTGCCTCTAGGGGCTGAAAGGATGGTGCAGATGGTAAACAAACATGCTTTATGGTCTTGGAGCTTAGACTGAGAAATTCAGATTTGCTTTTCATTTCTGGAATGCAGCTAAGCACAGAAATTACTCAAAATTATTATCAGGCTGCTCCTCAGTCCTGTACAACTTCTCTGTGATTGTATTACCTAGCAGAGATGCCTCCCCTCAGTCTCCCAAAGTGACTGACAAGTATAAAAAAATTATTTTTGTACCAGAGTATTTCATTCTGCTTGTCCACTGATGTAGTCACTCCATCATAGAAGGCCATCAGGTTAAGCTATTCCCACAGAAGAATTAGCAGCAGTGGTTTTAGGTACACCTCACCTTTAATACTCATCTCATGTGCTAAATAAGGACAAATGCAACTTGCAAAAGGTTATCTTAATAACAAAACATCATTTCATGATTGATCAGAATGCCAGCACAAGAAAATCTGTAATAGCAGTATGAGGGCACTGCTCAGGGTTCAGTGAGTAGAGAGAATAAGTAATGAAAACAGTGGGGGAAAAGTATCACAGAAAAAAGGCCACAATTAGGGATACCTTTTGGAATGAAAGAATAAAGGCTCAGGAAGGGGTATGTTTAAAGTATATTTAAAAGTGCTTGAAACTTTTTTTCATTCTGCTCAAGTCCCAGTTTTTACTGAGATACCACAGATTAAAAGGGAACAGAAAAATGAACAATCAGAAGAGTGCTTGAAATTTGGGAACATTTGAGGGGATTTTGGGAAAAGCATTTAACAGAAATCATGGCTACAAAGGTTGAAAATAGCTTTCACATTTAATATCACTGGTGAATAGCTGTAATTTCAGCGGGTTCTTTCCTACAAAACCCATGGAAAAAAAAAAAGTCAGGATTGATCTAATAGCTAAAATATATACATCTCCCTAGAAATACAAAGACAATATTTGCTTTGGCTCATTTAATGTGATAAGAAAGTACCATAATTACTTGTAGCAATTACAGAAGAGATACTGCATTTTCAAATTACAGTGAAATAATTTGTACTTTTTTATAAATTCAGCTTCAAATGTTGTCCCACTTATTTGCTCCATGAAAAATGTAGTTTAGATATTGTATGTGCACATATTTTTCGACAGGTATTTCATTTGCAATGTGCCTTGCCTGCATTAGAATACAGCAGAGGCATGAAGTGCATAATCTACAATTCTCATAAGGCAAAGGGCACCTCAAAAAGAAATATTTCAGTAGGAAATTGAGCTGGAAGAAAATGTGTCAGTTCAATTCACCAAATTGAAGAGATTTCATTTTAACCTACTTATCTCAATGCTCCATGAGAAAGATATAAGAACGGATGCAACAATAAACCCACCAGTAAAAACATTAGATTCTCAGATGCTAAGCATTCAAAACCAGCTTTCATGGTATTATTTATCAGCAATTTTAAAAGATCTGAGCTCTTTGAAAGAGTTCCCTACTGTAAATCGTAACATCTTTAAAAAAACTTATCCTCAGACCTCAAGATCTTGGAGATACTTGATATCAGAGTTTAAAGCTTTACCAGTAAAGCCAGCAGTAATATCCAGTCATGATATCCAGGATTTTTCATGGCATCACTTCCAAACTCTCTTTAGGCAGCGTATTGAGAAACTTATTTACTATACAGACTACTTCAACATTCTGTATTTGTGTCATACTCAAAGCAGATATCATCCCCATTCCCAACCCTGTGGAATGAAACTTAACCCTACATAATCCGGCAAATGCATTCAAAGCCTGTAACAAACGTGGTCAGTGACTGTAAACACCACACTGCTCCTCTCCAGCTGGCCAGCCTGTGCCGGGAAGCAATGGATTCTCTTGCTTGGCACTATGTACAACTCTGTGAGAGGAAATACTGCCAGCATTGTCTGAAGAGAGTTTGGAAGGTGTAAAGTCCAGGGAAGACTTAAAAAGATACAAGTTTCTCAGTTGCAGACCTTTAATTTTTGCCTTTTGGTAAATAAGTAAAAATTACAGAAGTTACGGAAACAAAATTTCGCAGTGTGTGACATAACGTGGAAAGAGGTTCTCAGAAGCTCCTTGGAAAAAGCATATTAAACAGGGATTAAAAGAGAAGATATTTGAAGATGAGAGAGCCTGGAACAAAAATACAAAACATCATAACTGTAATACAAACTCTGCCAGTATTATCATGCAGGCTTTGTAAATTCATTTAACCCCCACTTGGAGAAGCATCTCTACTCTCTATAGGTTCTCTTCCTGACTCCCAACAGAAGTTTTAAACACTGCCTGAGTTTGTGTGAAGGCCACACAATGCATTCAGTATGTCATTATACTGTCCCAGAGCTCACAGCAATGTTATTTTGTGCATCTCTTGACTGTTGAAAGAAAGTGAGGGAAAATAAGCAGTCCGAGAAAACTGACATTTTAAACGCATGTTTAACGCCACAAGATGCACATTCTAAAAAACATCCCACAAGGATCAGCTCTATTGACATTCTAGTCACAGCTCACATTAAGCCAGCTTATTCTTTTCTATTTAATAAATAAATGACTCGAACTCGGGAACTGTTTGTAAATTTAAATACTATTCCTTTGCAGAAGCTTTTTTCAGTGTTACTACAAGTGTTGGTCTTGACAAAGACTAAAATGCAGTGTTTGGTAGGGTTTTCTTATTTCCACTGGGGACAACGGAAAGCTAAGGGAAAGGGAGAGACAGCTGTTAGAGAAGTCTGCCATTGTGTCACTCCAGAGCTTGTTTTTTTCTTTATTCTCCAAGTTCTGTCTTTTATAATATAACATTAATTATATGGCTGCATGATCATGATAATTGGCATTTCATTCCAAGAGACCAACCACAGAACCCACTGAAGATACCTGTACACTCTGTGGATTGCTTATAAAAACCAGACTTTATTCACCAGTGCTGCCAGGTCATTGAAAATAGGTACAGATTCAACAAAAAAAACGCATTCATTCTCTTCACAGAAGAAGAAATAGTGAACTTATCAAGTGTCATGAATTATGGAGTAGATTTAGTTCCTTCTACAGCTTATACAGTGATTGTGATACCACCTCTGCACAGATTTGTAAGGGTCTTTCAAGAGCAGTGGAGAGCCATGACACAAACATCCATTTATGCAAAGTCTGGTAGATAAACTTTCACCTCCCTAAGCTGAACAGGTTAATACACTGCATCACCCATTCTGTGCATCATCTCAATTCATTCAAAAATCAAAAGCTGAAGGACAGATGCAAAAAAACTCCTGCATAATTCATAAGTCTGGAAACCTAAGTATACATTGTCCATCCCTCCACGAAGAACAGATTTCAACACAACAATTCTATAACATATTGTAAGAAATATGAAGCACTGAGCTACCTTTTATAAGCTATATCTTATTTATGAAAATGTAGATTCATATTTTATTACCTGAAAGAAAACTATAGCTCAAAAAGGTGACAGAAAAGAGAGCAAGTCTAGGAATAAAGGAATCACCTGCCAAAGGTGCTACTGTGGGTCATCAACGCAGAATAAATTAGTAAATTATCTTCTGCCAAAAACAACCTCTACAATTTCAGCTCACCACAAACAACATACAACATACCAAGAGAGTCAGGGGGAAAATCCTACTGACTTTGACAAGAATCATATTTTCCATAGTATTCTCTGAAGAGAATACTGTACTCACTAGCATTTTGTCATGTAAGATAGCATTTAGTAATAATGCCAACTAACAGAAAACAGTATAAAAACAGTGAAGTACACACAACTTTAAACTATTTTTTTCTCTTAACAGCTTTTATAGATTTTCACACCTAGGCTTCATCAGAGACATACAACAGATACATGAAAAGGAGTATAAAGTGAAAAATGGAACACATAAGGACATACTGGTATTTTTTTGCATTTAGTTGTGAGGGAGAGTATGCTTGCTTTTTTAAGATCCAACAATGGCATAACAAAGCATCTTTGTTCAAAAATACAACTGCTATTGCAGTAACACAATGCAAATATGCTGGCTGGCAGCAGGAGACAAGGTTTCCCCAAACCTGCAGTTTCCCCATACCTCATTCAAATATATGTTCTTAGTTCCACAGGCAGAGTTCTTTGGAAAAGTGTATTTAAAGTTCCTTGTGAAATACAGCCCTATTATGAAATCCTTCTTGTTCCCAAGCTATAGAACATTGTGTCCACTGAAACATTCAGAATTATAGCCCACAATTCCATTCTGTTTGTAGTACAGACTTTCTGGCACATTCAATTTTTGTTTTAATTATTTTATTCTGGGGAACAGAATTCTCAGATTTATTACTAAGGTGGACTCCAATGGAAATATTATTATAGGTCTAACAGGTGAATAAACCAATACATTTCTTCAATCCATAAAGCAACTAACTGCTCCTGAAGAAAACAGATCTGAAAGGCTGAAGCAGAAGATTTCAGAGCCTCATTCCAAAAGTAAAGAGCAATAATGCAGAAAGAAAAATAACTATTTATAAATGTCTGCTCTGGTTCTAGAACATACCACTACCTGACTTAAGTAAGATTATGTTCTAGTCTTGAACAATCAAATAATTTTTTTTACTCTTACGCTCAACTTTTTTTTAAACATTAAACATTGCATTTTTTTGCTTTCTCACAAGGGGTACATAGAGACATAGGGGTACAACCTTGAATAGCAGATCAAAAGGGTTAAATTGGTCTAAATTAAAAGCGACAGCAAATATTCTTTTCTCAAATAATTGAATATATTGGGTAAAAAAGAGGGGAAGGATAATAGACTGGTAAAATTTATGTGGTTTTAGTATGTATGATTTAGTATAAATAAGGAAAGGTATCATCAGAAAAAAAAAGCAGCATGAAATCAGTGTCTCATATGTTAAGACCTCTCAACACTTTATACACCACAAATTCAAAATATACTCTCAGAATCCCCAAAGAGGTAGATATAATATAATTCTACATATGAGTAAAATGGAGCTACTTCGGGATTGAAATACAGCAGCAATTCAGCAGCACACATCAGTTTTTATGACAGGACATTAAAGATTACTGTTATTCATTTCAAATTGCTGTAGATAATTACAGAACTTAATTGCAGAGCTGGAAATACTCCAGACATGAAAGGTGCTAATACCTTCCATCTTACAAAAATTTCTGTGCTCTCTAATGATTGTAAGTATTATCCACAAGGTTTTCATACTGTACCTCCCAGCACCACGATAAGGCACAAATTTATAGCCCATTGGAAGAAAAGAACAAGGCACCTTATGACAATATCATTACCAGCTGTGAGGAGAATTTAATGAAAGGTATTCCACCTAAACAGATGGAACACCTAAATGCTCGTGTGGATAACAGCAGTCCAGAGTACATGGCTGGGTTACAGTGTCTTTCTTCATAAGATAAGTAAATATATCTTTTAATTGACCATAAAAAAATGCCATCAACATCATGAAATTATAATGCAGCTCCTCTTGTTTGGTTGTGCTTTGTTTTTTTTTTTTCAAACTGTATTAATCCCACAGATTTCCAAATCCCTCAACGCATTCAGAGAATATGACTAAAATACAATACTGAACAGTATCAAAAGAATAGATTATTCTAATTATAGTAAAATAGTGCTCAAAAAATAAGATTATGCCTCAGCTTTTCTCCTGCAGTCCTACCTGCATGGTCCCAGCAAAGCTTCTCAGCCTATGATGAAAATAGTCTTTACACACCCTGTCATGAAGGAAAACCATGGACATCTATTTAGTCTTTCGGGGAAAAGAAATGAAAAACGAACCTATTATAAGTACTAAAAGTCATGATTCTTCCAATGCTTCCTACAAATTTTTATTAAAAGTCTGAACAATGCCATCCAAATAGCATTGTGCTGGTATGTTACACAAACAGTCTCTCTCTGGTCATGCCTTTGTGATCTATAAGAGCAGTAAATCACTACATAGATATTCTGATGGTAAATAAAATAAATATATAAACAAACCCCCCAACACACACACTAAACCTGCCAAAAGAAAGAATGCACTGAAATCAAAAAAATAACAATAAAGGACTTCTTAATTTCATATTATTTTGGAATTTAAGTCAGCTGTTTCACAAATAAGAAAAGTTCAGCTTTGTACTTATGGGTAGCCAAATAGCCAGGGTATATGTCAAATTTAAGCTAAAAAGCTTGACTACCTCAAACAAAAAACAAACATAACAAAACCCCCCACATATGCACAAAAAAACCCCCAAGCAAACAAATAAACAAACCCAGAACACTTTAAACCAAACATGTTTGAGGCAGAACAAACAGTGCAGACAACACACAAGAAGAAAAAATCCAAGCAGTGATAGGTTATGAACTCAAGCCTCTAAATTAGTAAACAACTGAATTAATTAATATCCTGCCTCATTCAGTGCAGAGAATGGCAGTTTGTGTAACAAGCAGATCTTCAATATTTTGGTTCATTGACACTAAACCCAAATGACTCCTCCTTCCTTTATCACACGCTATTTAAAACAGTATCCTGGCAGCAGTTAATTTTTCCATGAAATTTTTCTTCAGCATTCATCAGTATTCTGTCCTACAATCCCCTAAGTGTGGATTAGTATTGAATTGTCAGAATTTTCCCATGAGGCATGGGTTGGAATTTAACACGAGACTGTTCTTTGATTTCTCATCCCATTCATTATAACTTTTCAGGTCAGGCTTCAAAGACAAAACCCTTTCTAACTTCCCAGCTGTGATTCATCACCAAAGGAGGTGTCCTGTGAGCGTGGCACAGGCCTCAATGAAAGAAGAGTGGGATTGCAGAATTAGAGCAGACCCCAGTGCAGCATCACTCCAACACCCAGCTGGGCTGCCAGCAAGGATGGAATTGTGAAACCAAAGAACAGCACTAGCAAGCCATCACAGCAGAGAGCCACAACACACCTCAGAGGATTTCACAGACTTGACTTGCACCATTTCTCTGCTACCAACCATACCAAAACTCTTGCTTATCCCCCAGTTCTCGCCTTTTCCTTGTGGTCATGATTCCAAGTTGCTCTCTTTAGCCTTCTCTATTCTCAGTACCCAGTCTGAACAGGCAGGACTGATAACACCAGCTGCAGACTGTTTCAAAAAAAATAAGATGTCTATCCGGCCAACGGAAGTGGAATCATCTTGAACAGGCAGAATATACTTTTTTTTTTTTTTTTTTAAATTCAAGAACTAAAACATACAATCAAATCTCACAAACATTTCTATGTGCCAGTTAAACTCATTGAATAGTAAAATGGTGAGCTCCAAAAAGCTGAAGCAGAGAAAACCAGGTCTGGTATTGAGTCTGCCACTCTTATGCTGAAATAAGTGGTCAATATCTTAACTTCACTGACATCAGTAGAAAAGCTCCTATTGACCTATGCAGAACATGGATTTTACCCAATGAGTCAAATAGTGCATTAAGTCTCATTTGTCTTGAAGAACATCACTGAAAGGATTATCAAAAACAATTAAAGCAGCCTGGAAACAGGCACGATAAAGATCAAGTGCAGATGTGGCTGACATGTCTGTAAAACTAGATAAAGCCTAGTATTGTAGGAACCAAAACCAGCACAATTGAGCAAGAGTATCACAGAGATAAGAGCATAATTTGAGTATCAATACTTTCTGGGGAGAAGCAATTAAAAAATACTGAAGTGCACAAGAAACAGCTTTGTGAATCCTTATATAGAACATTTAAAAAAAAAGAGAAAAATTGCTTTTAATGCACACAGAAAAGATCAGTTATGGTAAGAAACCAGAAATTAAAGTATGAAAATCTTCAACATCTGAATACTCTGGATAATGTCTCAGAAAACTAATCTGTGCTATACTCTTTAGCATAGAAAACACTGAGTTCTCAGAAACTGAAACATATCAAAATCCTAATTTTATAATTTTTTTTTGGATGACAGTGGGTAAGTTTATATCAAAAATTCATCGTTTCACAAAGTATGACTAGCAGGGTGCAGGCACGAGAAAGAGATAATAAACCAACCAAAACTAAAGTTTGAGATTCATTCAAAACAATGCACTCTACCACTTTCTTAGGCTTGTCCCTTGAAAAAAATTAGAGTTGGTTAATTTTCATTTGGGTGGTTTGTTCTGCTGGTTTTTTGGGCTTTTCAAAATAGATTATCCACATTTATAATCTTCAAAACAGTATCACAAGCTCTTCCCTATTTAAAAATTTTAGGTATAGGGCATACACTATTGTGAGGTTTTCGTGAAGAATCAAAACATTAATTGCCTCAAGGGATTGTAGTTGCTTCCTTAAGTACTCTTATTTCTATTTGTCTTGAAGTATGCTCAAATGAAGACATTATACTGCAGTTGGATAAGGAAAAGCTGCAACTATATCATATACCTACAGCAATTTATTCAAGGTTTCATCGCCATGCTGCTTTGAAGATGAAAATGAAGGAGTTTATGTTTAATGAAGACCATCTGAAGTGTCTCCACTGCAGCTGCAGGCTCTGTAGAAACTGTCGTGCAGGAGGCAACATGCTGCATTGTAATGCAGATTTTCTTAAGAGTGCATCTGCAGCAACAAGATCATTTCCCATGGTCTTCACTGTATTTCTTCTATTATTCATAGAACACAATGTAAATGAAGCTATAAATTTTAACACATACTAAATGTGGAAAGAAGATAATGGCAATTGTGAATTATGAATGAATCACTGTTATTGTGATTCCTCAAGGATTCTGATGTAGATGATTACATGCATGCAAAGACGCTGAAGCTAAACTTCTTTATATTGATATTGAAAAATGATTCTAAGAATATTATCATTAATATACAGAATTCATAGATTTGTTTTTCATGACAATGCCAAATACAACTAACCGTCAAAGGCAATTACATATCAATGCTACCTAGGGGCAGGCAAACATACTTGTATTTGGAATTACTGAATTGGGGAGAGAAAGATAATAGCTTGCAAAAATGTGTTTCCCAGCTACCCACATGTGTTCTTTCACATTTAAATAAGCCACAGGCAAACTTTGTGGAGTATTCTGTAGTGAGCACATTCAAATGCCAAGTAATAAGCAGTGAGATACAGGCTTTTCTTTTTTCTAGGGTGGCTGAAAATGAAATAGTTTCTTTAAATGAAAGAAGTATTCTTCTACAAATTGCACAACTCAAAAAAACTCTACAAGTATGAACCGGTCTTTGCCAGTTTTATCATGATAGCAAGAGGCAGATTATTACTCTCTTACCCATTAAGAATAATTCTCTTAGTGATACGATCAAAGTCAAGAACTGCTCTTCTTTGATAATGTTTATAAATTCACTAGAATTGCTCTAGCTATAATTAACATCAGCAAAATTCTTACTAAATCCCACAAGATATAAAGAGTAGCAAATGTATATTAAAATTAATTGGATACAGAAATTCTCACCCACTGTGAAACCTCCAGAAGTTTGTTCATTTCTCATAACCACCTTTGGTCTGTTTGCAGCTACAGGGTAAGCAAGTGGCTCTGTCACCCTGTTAAGCAGGCTCATTGACTTAAATGCTCATCCAGGAAAAGATGAGCAAGACATTTCCAATATACATCTCAGATGCTCCTGAGTTCATTATTTGGGCATCATAGGCAGGGCCCCAGAGTCCTGGTCCATTTTTTCCACATTAGAATCTGCTGCAAAAGAGTCAACTTTGAAGTAGTGAAAGTGAGGGCTAATAATGGAATTTGCACAACCTCTTTATATTTGATGCAGCCTCTTTAAGCTGGCACCAAGGTATATTGTGTCGGCACGAAAAAAAAAGACTTTGACATATCCTCTCTAATGGAAAAAAAAAAAAAAAAGAAATAATGAGGGTTCTTAATCCAAGTTCATTTCAAATAACAGAAAAAAGACCATAAAAACAGAATAAACGAGTAACGGCACTCAATAATTTCTAACCAATGGTCAAGACAGGAAAACTTGAAAATGAACCAGTGAAAGTCTCAGGACATATTTTTGGCACATTCTGCACTTCCATTCAGGACAGAATCAACCTACCATAATTAGGACTTTGAGCGTAAAGATTTTTACAACTTCTATGATTTCTAACATGTATTATTCATCACTAGAACATCATGCTATTCATCTGTTGATGTTCCTGGAGCACTTTTTTTCCACCAACACAGATGAACTTATTTTTGCTCACTCCTATTCTGACGATGTTCACTATCTCAATAAATTAAAACCAAAAAAAACTTACGTTAGCACACAATATCACAAGTTATTACAGAAGTCTGAAATACATTGAAAAAAAGCAGAATTTCATGATGATTTGTTATAGGATTCCTTTTGTGGCATGAACGACTACAGAAAAAAAGTAGCTTATGTTTGTTAGTGTACCATTAAGTACCATTAGGCTGAAAAATAGAAGTGATTAAATAGATTTAAGAGCCTTATATTTAACAATATAGAACCACTATTTACCACACTGCAGCAGGATCTCACTCAAACATATCATAAAATTCACTCAGCCAGATGCAATATGTGGAGTCCACAGGCTTTCACTATAATAGATTTTCTGGAACAAAACTCAAAACCCAAGTACACTAAAAAAACCCAGCAACAAAACAAAGCAACCAAACACACAGAGTTTAAGAGGCATCAGCCCTAAACTGCCCTGTTCCCCTTGGCATGCATAGTTTGTAAAGCATGTTAGCTACAGATGGAGATTCATTCAAAACCATCCACAGTGTTCATGACATGCTTTAAATTGCTATGCAAAAACTGCACAATTAAGCTCCAATGCAAAGGCAATTTATATATTATTTTCATTTCACTGGTGGAAAAACTGAGTGGTAAGTGAAGCTATTGATTCAAGGTATTCTTTGGAGGCACCAACTGTGAGGTCAAGCATTGAGGGCTAATTGTCAGGATACCAGGACAGCAGAATACACACAGGGAATTAAAAGTTGACACCATCAGTTGTAGTAGTGGGGCCATACAGCCAAACCCTCTTCAAAGAATTCACAAGTCTGCTCAGTCCTGTGGGCATCCACCCAATTCTGTCAACCATTTCAAGCACCTGACTGCTGCTGTTGGCACAGCTGCACCTTCTCCAGAGCTCAGCAGGAGCTCCCTTCTCTAAGAGAGCTTCTGAAGGCGTGGCTGCGGGTGGCACCTCACCTGGCACCGCTCAGACACAGCCCTGAGCACACACAGAGGGTGGCACTGCCAACACCAACAGGCTCAGACTGCAGGCTTGTCTTCATGAGCTTCAGCCTGCACTGCAAGTCCTCTCCTAATAAACGTGGCCAGCTTTATACTATACCCCTCCTGCACGAGATCCCAACAATCCATACAGTCTGGAAAACCAGCACACCAGAGAAACTCCAGTGATGGATTCCAAGCATCTCGAATAGCATTTATTTGATCAGAGGGGAGCTTCTTAGATAGTAAAATAAGAGAAGTCTACATTATTTCCTCCCCATGACATTCATTACAGTTCTAGAGGAAATGACTATATAGAGCAGGGATTATGTATCACATACAAACGTGTTCTTTGATCTGGTGTAGATACACATACATTAACTTTCATAAGAAACATTTAAACAAAATTGTTGTTTACTTGCAAGGGCTCTTCTGGAGTTAAATTGGGATGAATGGGCAATTAAAGTTCAGAAACATCAGATGTAATTAAAAACATTTCCAACAAGTTCTGTACATGGTTATGTTACTCTCGCCATATGAAGTTCAATATGTTAAACAGTTTACTGTTGTGCTGAATAAAGAAAAACTAGTTCTCTCTGGATTTCTGTGTCTTTGTCAAATAGAGGTTTTATTAATTCATACTTCTCAAGCTGATTGTCCTATTAACACAGGTGGTTTTGGTTTCCATTCTCTTAAGATTTAGAGAAATGTTTAACTTCATTTGAAAAGAGAACCTGACATATTTATGAAATCCACTACTAATGTGATTTAAAAAAAAAAAAAATTAGAATCCTAGGACCAAACAGTGAGCTTAATTTTGATTCTGAAGTGACTGTGAACTCAACCAGACAGACCAAATCCAGACACTGTTCAGGCTCTGGCAAAGCTTTTGTTTTCTCCCACTTTTGTTACTCAGGCTGTTGCTCCATGCACCTGATCAATAGCAAGCTTCAACACATAAACCAGGTTTCAATTTAAGATTGACAGGAGGCCAGAAGTGTCTGCAAATTTAAAACTAACCATCCAAAAGCCAATACCCAGCCTAGTACTTGGCAGGGTATACAGAAGCATCTGAAATCTAATCCCTGAAAGAGTTTGATTTAACCTTCTGTTTCTTTCAATTAACATTCACGCAGACAGATAACATGCATTTGACTTTTTTTAAAAGAAATCACATCAGCAATATGTATAAGTCTAATAATATTTACTACCACTCTTCCAAAGGTTTTTCATTTAAGCTTCAATTTATGAAGATAAAGTTTCATAGAACTACACCAGGGATACTTGAATCCAAAATGCCACTGCCAAAAACATTTCCTGCTAACATCAAGACTGATGATATTTGCACAATAATTGTGTTAAAGTCAGATAAATTAAATGCCAAAAAATTAAATCCAAAAAACACACCTCTCTCTTCAATTAAATAATCACAAGGACATAACATCAAGTTCTGAACATCCAGTAATGGTCATTTTTGGTTGTAGTATCTATAAAGCTTACAAAGGAAGTCTGAAGTTACTATTTAATTATTCCATAGTCTGGAATGTTTGAATACCTCTCCTGAGGAAACTCACAGCAAAGATAATGCCCTTCAGAAGTCCACATATTGGGCATCTCCAATGGCTTTTGAGGACAGCTAAGGATAACTCAAAGATGAAACAACGCATCAGTGGCTACAGTAGGAGTATGAAAGTCCTACTCAGCTTCTGATTAAACACCACTTTCATCTGTTCATCTTAGAATAATGAAATTAAAGAAGATGGCACATCCCTCCCTCATGGGGCTTCAAAACCAGGCTTCTGCTCCAGCAATAATCTGTATTTTATGACTGCAACTATGTGTTTACAAATAGTGAGTCTCCAGTGATGATTAAGAGCTTTGTTTTGCTGAAGCAGACATCTATTTCCATCAAAATATGTCTTAAAAGCAGATTTATTCTTATTATAATCAAAAAAATTACCAAAAAGTGCCAAACCATTCAGTTCTATATCACAAACCTCCTGCTACCAGAACTTCATTTTATAGTCCTGTTAAAATTAAGTTACCCCACACACTGCTGTAAAGATGCTGTTCTGTTACTGCCATTTTCACAGTGCATTCCTTTATTCTAAGATTTTTCTCCATTTGTCCATAGGAATCTATTTTGTAGAACATATTGGCAGTCTTTTAAAATGTGATTTATGGTACTACTTAAGCACTTATCACTTGCTATTTGGTCTTCCAGCTACATTATTATTCTGGGCTACAAAACACTAAATACCTCAGCAAAGCAAACATTTTGTAATTTATGTTTTTATATTATTTTTCAGACAAAAGGCGGTATTTTTTTCTGGTCTGTTTATTAATCACAAAACTAAATAAATCTCCTAATGATTTAGATGTCAAAATCCCTTGTTATTCATCAGCATGATGAAGCCTAAGGCCTTGATACTGAAAAAAATACAGCCACCTCCTTAACTTGAAACATGAAAGTAGCCTCAGTTTTCTCTGAAGACTTCATAGAACTGTAAACTAATTATGCTCTTTTTTCCCCTCATTCATAATGAAAAGTTACAGTCATTACTACATGAACTAGTACAGCTAAGAAAATCATACATGTCTTTAGAAACAACTTTTCCCTAGACTCCAGCAAAAGCTCTATACTCCAAAGATCAATTTTGCTTTTTCTACCTATAACCTAATTAATAATATTCTCTCTCTTTGTAAGGTTTTACTCATTTTTATAAATAGACCACTGCAGCTGACACAAGACAAACATCACTTTTCTACAGCATAATCAAGCAGATGAATTCCATGGATTCTAATGATGCTAATTGGGTAAAGTGACAAGCAGACTGCATCTCATGGCATAACCAAAATGTAAGCAGAAAATAGTTATTTGAAAATTATTACATACACAAAGCTCTGAAGTCAGTATTAGAAGGCTTTCAAAGTGCATGATATAGGTTTTCCAAATATTTCCAAGCCTACTGACATCTAGGAAAATGAAGACACCAATCTACCATAGCAAGATTCACTGTGTATCCTGAAAATATTTTCTATTCCATCACACATTGCACAGAACCCTCTGTAAGCACAGCACAGGATGTGCTCTGTGAAACATCAGACCTGAAGGGACAAATGGGGAAAAGGAAAGTGAAGCTGCACACTGGAATTAAAGTTTGCATGAGTCTTTTCTTGAAATTATGGGAGTGAATTCCCATGAGTGAGCACTGTAGTCTGCCATCACTTCAGACAAACATCAGTGACACAGAAGACAATTTTGAGCCATAGTGGCAAGAAGATCAGTTTGGCTTACAGGAAAAACAAACCAACCAACCCCCAAATCTCTCCCTACTAATTTTTCTAATGTGTCACATACACAAAGTTCTATAAGCAAACACATTTCAGCAACTATTTGAGGATGCTGAGCTACAACACATGAAACACATTAAACAATTTTCTACTTGAAAGCAAGGAAATTAATGAGTTAGGGAAATCAATCATTAGCAGCCAACGTGTTACACTGGTCAGTGTAAATGTACATGTAAAAAACTTTCAAGAATACATAAATCAGAGTTTTAAAAGGTTTTTATTGTCTAAGAAAATACTAAGAAAATACAGAACACTTTATTTTAAATTTTATTTTAAAGTAATTTAATCTTGATAATCAAGATGAGTATCTCAAAAACCCCAAATACTCTCTTTAGAATGCTGAATTGAAGAATTTTCTTCAATTTTTTATTTTTTCATATCGATGGACAGAAGATGAGCAAACTGGAATTGCTGAGAAACCATCAATGGTCTTAAGAGTTTGTTTCTGACAATTCAGTATTTGCAGGTCTCAGTTTTGGAGAATGAAATATCTTCTCATGAACTCCCTCTGTTTTCTACACAATACTTTAATGAGCCTTGTTCCTCTGACTTCAGCAAAGGCAGCTGAACAATGGGAAGCCTGTGCAGAGCCTTTGCCCCACATGTTGTAGGTCTCTTAATGAGTTAATAACATTTAGGTCACATCCTGCACAATCAGCATGAAAACACCAAAACTCACACGTTGCTCTTTAGTGATGCACCACATCTTTTTCTCCTTTCCCCAGCCATCACTTCTATAGCAGCTTCTTGCCTCGTGATTGGTATTCCCTGTCAGACCACATTCATTTCTGACCCCAGCTCTACGCCTGGCTTTCCTGGAAATCATCCCATTGTGTTCTATGACTAACACAGAGTGTAGAATATGTATGTGATGTGGAAATTCTAGAGAATACATACACAGAAAAATACTTATGAGCCTTTTCAGTGTTATATGTACATGAAATAGCAGCAAGGCTGAAGAGACTAGCTTGGCAATAATTGCAGAATGACTGCTAGATATCTCGATAGCACTGGACATCTTGTTAAAAACTTACAATCACAGCTTTGGAAATAAAGAACTTTTTATCAGGCTTACAACATCCTCTGTCCTATGGGATTCTATACAAAGTAGCTGCAAGTCTATGCTATCACACCATCCAATGCATTCTCTGTAGAAAAAAAAAAAAAATCTACTTCTGCTGGTTTTAAACCAAATCTCAACAAAGATATTCTAGTATCTTTGCTCAGAATACCTTTTCATGATGTTACTTATTGCTCAACTGGGAAGATTAGAAAAGACCTTCATTTCCATTTTTTGGTCTTCCTATCCTTGTGAAACCTTGCCAGACTAAGAAATAGCTACAGGGAGCCCCTGTTAAAATGCTAGCAGTGATAATGCACATTAATTTTCACTACTGTCTCATGAGTATCTTCATGCTGGGAAGGGAATCATTATTTACATACTGATGAGAGCAGCATAAAGATACTTCCCTGTAGTTTCACATAGGCAGTACACAAGAATGGGACTGTGGGGTTCTCCGACTCTCACCTGAAGTTCCTGTACAAAAAGGGACACATTTATAACCCCCGACTGCTTTACAAAGAAGAAGATAATCTGTTCTCCATGCCCATCATGAACAGGACTAGTAATGCGTTTAAATAACAATGAGAAACTTTCAGTTTAAACACAAACAAAACCCCCTTCTATTAACAGAGATTAGAAGAGATTGCCTAGGGACACTGCAGAGTTTCTTTCATTTCAAAATTTGAACAGATGCTTAGACAAACACCTGTTCTAAATCTTGAGCTTGCTGAGCTTTGAACTGTCCAGCACATTAAGCATGGCAAGGTTCCACATAAGCTCTCCAAGCCCATGAGCTCACCAACAATTCACACGTGCAATGCTACAGTGCTATTCACATTAAGAGCTACTTAGCAGCAGGTACAACATCGAAACTCACACTTTATTTTACTCTCATCCCTAAAAAGTGAAAAATACATTAAAATAATGCTGTGGGCTTGATTTAAACAAGGAAATATAGCAATCCATCGCTACTTCCTTTAATTTCCAAAACTGTGCCTACAAATTCAGTGTCTGTAACTGTGACTATAAACTCCATGAGTGGTGGCATATTTTGGTCTCAGCTGACAAAACCTGATTTTGACCTATGACAATATCAAAATTGTTATGCTCTCACCATGTATTAACCAATGAACATATTTGGTAAGAGACAACATCAACTCACAATCTTTATTTTAATGGAAAAACCATAAACATACTCAGATTTCCTTTTTTTACATATGTTTCTGAACACCTGTTTTCTACTTGATGCTCTGTAGCTGAGCACAGTAATTATTTAGACAAGCACATAGAGCATAAAAGGAATTTGGAAGAGCATAAAGTAAATTGTTGTGTGTAATCTTAAATTCTTGATAAAGTAATATTAGAGTTTCTTTTGTATAGGAAAGAAACAAGACATATTAATTTGAAAGCCATGTTTCCCAGCTATCCATAGCACTTCTGACAATGTCCAATTCACCAACATTCTTTTTAAAGTTTAAACACCAAAACCAGACCCCGGCATTCCCATTTGGTTTAAGGAATGCCATCTAAAAGGGAATATTAGCTAGGTACTTTTCAGTACCTTTGATTACACACTGAAGAACATCCTTCACTTCCTTCAGGGTTGGTTTAATTCGAAAAGACACCTAGGGACATCTCTTAGCATTATGTGTTTCATCCTCAGCAAGCAGTAAGGGAACTGAGTTTATTAATAAAGCTGACAATCTATCTTTCACATTTCTACATACCACAAAAGTAACAGTCAAAAAGAAGAACAAATATTATTTTGGTTTTAAACACTTGGGTCGCTTTTTCTGACCTCCACTGAGGTTCTCGTGCTGCCCTGGGACCATATCTAAAATCCCCACAGACCTTTAGACTTGACACATCCCTCTTAAAAAATGTCTAATTCCACTTCAGCTCATTATTCAACTACTCATATGCCCACACACACAACTAACCAAACATGGCTTAAGAGCCTAGCCTAGAACTTAAGTTTATGAATGTATCTCCCTGTTACATTCTAACAGTAAGAACACAAGGAAGAGTAGTGAAGTCAGTAAAGTGCATCAGCTTCTTGAGGCAGCCCATTGTAAATGTGAAACCAGACACAGCTGCAGGACAGCTAACAGTGAGCATGGCCAGCTGGGAAAAGGGTTACACCTTGTTCACCATAAAACTGTATGCACTCTCCAAAATCAGGAGCTGGGCACACTTTAAAATACAGCTACTTCATTTCCTTTTTATTTTGGAATTTAGGAAGCTAGAAGGATTAGTCAAGAACGTCTGCAAAAGCACCTGCATTGTTAGAACTTTGTGACTTAATTCCCAGACACCTGACATCATCCTGGTCCCTTCTACTGAAATTATATATTGTCATCAATTTAAAATAGACAAAATTCTGTTCAATCAACAGTGCAGACAACAACTGTTCAAACGAATTATTACAGTTCACCACCACATTTCATCCTTTTGGAAAATTGACGTCATTCTCAGTAAGTAAAGGACAAGTGTTGTAACATTATTTCCATCTTAGTTGTTACACAATATTTGAAACTGCCTTTTTCCTAAAATGGGTTTTTTCCCCAGCTATGCTCTAGATGCAGCTCTCATTCTGCATTTAAACAGGGTTTCAGGTGAATTAAAAAGGACAGATATGGCAGCCCTAAAGTAATATATGAAAGTCTTATTGTATTAGTCATTTTTCCTGTCATTTTGTATTAGTGTCATATTAGTCTAATGCAATACTAACATGATACTGAAATGTTAGCATATCACAGATTAGTCAGTGTGTCAAGCTTGAGTCTGATCATATTACTTTACTGTGTGTATTCCAGTGATGAAACTCTTCCTTTCCATGCCCTAAAACTGTGCAGGACTAACAGAAAACACAAGGCACAGGCTGTGCAAGAGTCTAGGACTTGCATAACAGGTACTAACACCTCTTGTGCTGAAGGAAAGAACCAATCTGTAACACATCAGATAATACTGATTATGTCTAGGGTTCTGTTAACACAAGTAAGATATTTCTTTTCACTTCAAGAAGATTTTAATTCTCTTCACACAAACTGAAGAACTCCCATCAAGACAGCAGCACTTGCAAGGGTTCCCATGATAAGGGATATCCACTTTGAACCTTCTTTGTAGAATCGAGAGCTGTTAAAATTGGATAACAAAAATTCTGCATTTTTTTAAAGTGTATTTTAATCTAGCAGCCTGTCATCAAACAGGAAGTCAATCACATAACTGAGAACTGGGAACTGTGGCTGGGTTAGGTCTAGAAAAAACAGCAGAAATGCAGAGTAATTTCTGACCTAGACATAGGTCAGATCATACTGGGGAAATAGCATATTAACAAAAGCAGAAAAATAATCCCATCCAATCTATCTCTATTATGTTCTCTGTGGTGGTGATTTGTTTGTTGAACCAATTTGTTAATTGAACATTTCTAAACTGGATGACTACCACAGCCATTACAGGGTGTTATTGCATCTTCAGAAGAAGAGGTGCAATCTGTTTCTTTTTCAGAGGTCCCCATGATTCTATAATTTAAGTAGCTACATAGTTTTAAATAAATATTTAAGTAAGCAAAATATTTAAATAAAGGGTTTAATGCAAGCAAACACAGAACCCAAGAAAATAGACTAAATTCACACTCTAAAAACCTTTGGAAATTTAGCTTCACAAACATTTACAGAAGAACAAGAAACTTTCAGAATTTGATGTGCTCCTAAGTGAAAACAAATGTTGCTAAAAATAAGGAAACGGTTTGGCCAAAATAAAATCCAGCTATTTAGGAATGCTCTGATTTAGGAATCAACTACTTTGATTTATTCCAAAACTGCAGTTAACTAAGGAAGCTTTCAGGGAAAAAAAAAAATTCATATTCTTTGCCGAGTGATTACCCTGCACTGCTTTTGCAATAATTACTATGCATTACATTTCAGTGAGGTTACACATCTTCTGTCTCATTAAGTTTCTTCATCATTTTATTTTACATGTCCTCAGTAACTACCACATGATCACAATTAGCACTGTAGAATTGACTACTAGGGGACCAGAGTAAGAGCTATCACATGAGGTTTACTTATACACACATACCCTGACAAGAGGCACAAGAAAAAAGGTTATTTCTAGTTTGTTCTTGAATGAGTGGGAAATGATGGATAGAAAAACATTAAGTAATAACAATAACAAACAGCAGAGCCATCATAACCCATACATGCAGAGTTCTGCTGCAAAATTTAACTACACATTGCCATTGAATTTTTTTGTATTTTAAAAAGTTAAGAGTGCATATCACACTCACCTCTGCTCAACTATAACAGAATGGTATAGAAATTTCTCTTCACAGTATACTAGAGAGGTGTTGGTGTCGGCCAACTTACTGCTTTAATACCATCACTTGTAATTCTGCACATGCACAAATAAGCAGTTGTTGGTATGCACACAAGAACAAACCCCTCACACATCATTTCCCAGCTATCCCAAATACAGACAGACTTTTGTACAAAAATACACTGTTCACAAAAGTCAAGTACAACATGACATAAAACTGCTGCTTAGTACTTCAAGGGTTTTTTTAATTATCTTAGGCTGCCTAAATTTACTGCAAGAAGTGGTGAAGTTTCATCCTAATTTTACAGGTTAAGAGTCAAAACATCAGATTTTACATAAACAAGCACTATAGAAAGCTATATTACCAGACTAATGCATTTCAATGTACTGAAAATACTGTAAGCATGTGATTGGATGAACAGAGTTTTATTGAATTTGGTTAAACATTTAAAGCTTTTTAGAGCCCTATGTAAACCCAATAAACACACATTTGATCAAACTGCCATCTGCTGGCTATGCCTGGGATTTAAGTTGTTTGGTTACATACACACTACAGCATCTGAAAATATTACAATAGGAACTACAAGAAATCTTTACATTTTCATAATTTTTTTTTGAGTTTGGTTAGCAATAACCAATTGCCCTTGTTCCTTTCAGCAGTAGCCATGTTACAGACATCCTGTGACCTTGCTCAGCATAATCCATCCTGCTCACAGCAACATTCACATTCAGCTTGCTGGGCACAGCTCAGGGAGCTTCACCTCTGCAGCCCTTGAACAGGAGAGAGGACACAGCTAAATCCACATTGCCTGAAGCAACCATTTTCTGTGACCACAGAACTCAGTAGAGGTGCTGACTGTTCAGCTAAAAAAAAGAAAAAAAGAAAAAGGCAATAAAAAACCAGAAATTAATAATAAAGGAATAGGAGCAAATTACACAAATTACTCCCATAAGAACCAGCTGTATACAACAGAGGGACAAATTTCCAGTAACTCTCTTTTCAGGACATTAAGGAAATATTTTTCCTTGGAACCATCCAAGTTTATGTCCATCAAGAAGCCAAGCCACTCTGATAAGTTAAACTTGTCTAGTACACTAACTGTGGAACAATCAAGTGCAAACAGGGTGTTCCCAGAAAATTATCATGATAAGAAATAATGGTTGGATGCAGAACTTAAAAGTGAGATTTCTAATTGCTTAGGCCCTGAAGACAAAAGCAAAACTAAAATCTGGAAGCTTCCAAAAGCCACTAACAAAGAAGGTCAATCTATTGCATTCATCTTCTGTCGAAGAAAACAAAGTTATGAAATACAAGCACAGAACATCAGTGGAGAATTGGGCTAACCTGAGAGGCACAGAGATGTTCATTGAGATATGTCTTCAACTTCTCCAAAGCATCTTTGTTATAGGCTCTGAGGCTTATCTGTTTTGCAAACCCAGTGTGCCACTAGCTGCTTCTTTCTTTTAGTCCCTGATACATTTTAAGAATCCTAAGTCGCCTTTCTTAACACTTAACTTCCAGGACATTCAAAGCAGAAGTTCAGGTACCACAGTTTTTCCCAAAAGTGAAAAATCCCCTCTAGGGCATGGAAGACAGTGGTGCATTGCTATGTAAAGAGAAGAGGTGCTTGGGGATGCAGTTTAGAAACTCTGCTTGGGAGATATGATTGCAGCTCACACAGTTCAACCTTCCCCTTGAAGCAGGACTTACTCAACCAGCTCAGCTGGGGCTTTGTCTTGCTGATAAACCTGAGGCTCCAAAGGTCCATATGCACCTAAATGTCCAAAATAGCATAACCAACAAGAAATACAGATAGCCATGATAGCAGCTGGGTGTCTTTCAAATGCAGGGGCTCTAATCTTGGAAAGCCAGGGCATCTGCCAAGATTGAGTACTTGGGATGAGACAACACTGAAAATCATCACCCACAAATTTATTGAATGCCCATTCTTAGAAAACCCTTGTTTCTCTCTACTGTAGGATTCCTTTGGGGGACCAGAAAGAAAGTGAGGAATTGCATGAACACAGGATAGCAGGGTGGGACCTCAAGCATCAGAGATTTTTCTCAAGGCTCATTGTCGGAGTCCAGGGAAGCCTGAAAACTTCTCTCCTGCTCCTCTCGTGGTTTCTTTATATTCCCAGAGCTCCTCAAAAGTGGCCTAGCCAGAGACCTAGGCTTTTGGAGAAGCTCCCTCCACTTTTGGGAGAACCTGAATGCACCAGAGAGGTGAAGAGATTTTTGTTTAGTGTACCACATAGAGTTTAGTTGTAGTTTTAGGATCTTGCTCTATGTATTACATAGGAAGAAGATGGAGATTTTTAGGTGTGGTTTTTCCTTCTTTCTTCTTCTCCTCTCTCCTCATTCTCTTCCTCTCTTCTCTGACACCAGTTCCTGTGGTGTGTTGGTTGGTGGAAAAAAGTTAGCATTGAAAAGACATATCAATAAGATGAGGGTTTACTGGTGTTGAAAAGAAAATAAGATACGTATTGTTTCTTGAATGGTTGTTAGTAAGATATAAAAGTAGCTGCTGATCTGCAGCCATTGCCTTTCTGCCCTGGTGTCCTCGGGGGATGCTGTCTCTCTCTCCGAGGTTTTGATAAGACAAATAAAAACAACTCTGAAACAGCAGAAGAAGATCTCTTGCTGCATTTTTTCCAACATGACAAACCTAAGGAAGAAAAGCCCCAGGGCAGAGGACAGGGGTTGGAACCCCGGGTTCCAATCCCAACGGGGGCCCAGCCCCTCGACAGCTCATCTTCCATACAAAAGAGGCAGCTGGAAGGGAGAAGGGAAAGGAACATGAACTCAGGTATGCCTTCTGGAGCACAGGCAGGACTCAGCTATGGGAGAGGAAGGCTGATGCAAAAATGGTTCAAGACAGAAGGATGCTGTCCTTCCTTGTCTAGGCCTTAAAATTATGCTACTTTAAGTGCATTCAGACAATGTAGTTCTAAATAAGCTAAAGTTCACTGTTACTTAAAAGACCCCAAACAAGTCACATGCTTAGCTTTCCTGTATAGGGACGAATACAGGAAGAAATAGACATTTGCTTGTCACACTTTCCTACTGATGAAACTCTCTTCACAAGAACTTGGACTGATAAAAGTATACTATACTAGAAAAATGATCTCCATAGGCCCAGTCAAGAATAATGTACATAATACAACAAAATAGAAATCAATGTAAATCAAGCCAAAGCAATTTAGCAGAATTTAGAACATAAGATCAGGTGACACTCTACTCTAATCATGTTCAGAACCAAGTAATCTATGCATAATTGATGGTCTTCAATAAGAATGAAATAGTCTCATGGTGATTTCCACAACATTTAGAAATGTTCGGGGATCCTGATGGTTGAAAATTACTATACAGAAACGTTATTGTAATTTTGCATTCATTTCTACAGTATTTGTATTTTAAATCCACATATTCTATAAAATTCAAATAAATAAGTAGGATACCTTTAGAGAGATGCTCCCTAGTTTCTTAACTTTTTCCCACTAACAATGATTAACTAAGAAGGTCTATAATGTGTAGTGAAGGATGGTTAGTTCTTTTTGACATTCTGTACACAGTCTGTGTAGAGACTGCAGGCTGTGGCATTTTCTAAGAATTACAAGATCATCATCTTATGACAGATGCCTGCAAAACCTGCAGCCAGTTTAGTCAGTAATGGCCCATTAAGTTCTTTGGGAACTGCAGCAGAAGAAAATGCACAAATTGCAACTAAAAATGCTCACTCAAGAAAATCAAGTGCACAACCAGTCAGCCACACATTAATGCACCATATTTCAAGGCCAGATATACAGTGGTGTTTTGGCTTTGTATAAGTGAGGCTTATGAAGTACCTGGGTCAAAATTACTTATTCCTTAGGGAGGATTGTCTGGGCTGTCAGGAAGAGTGGTGCTGGAACCAGCCAAGATCACCAGATTGCTAGGACATTGGATGATGTCATACCCACATTATGGTATGAAGGAAAGGATTAGACTTCACTTATTAACCCCAATTTCTCATCCTGAAGATTTAAATTTACCTGGATAAGATGATCTTTATCCCATGTGCCTTTGAATGCCTGGGCAAAGCACTGTCCAGAACTACTAAAAGTTCCCTGCAGGTCTACAGGAAGCAGATAGTGACTTCAGTCAAAACATGGAATGAAAACACTTTATACAAAGAGAAAATTTTCCAAACTCTGAGGAAATTTTAATCTGGAGTTTTACATCAACCCCAATACAGAAATAACCACAAAGCACAACATCTGCTTCTACTAAGTTCTTTGATTCTCTTTAAACATTTAGACTCCTTGACCACAGCACATTATAGTAAAGAGTCTACATTTATATTAGCAGTTTATATATGCTCCAGTCACTTGCTTTTCATCTGAAACCTTGACTGTCACACAACTGCAATCTTTAGGTTTGGAGCCGAGGAACTTGGTTTATTAGAGAGTTTGTGGCTTCAATGCCCTCACCCATCAAAGATATTATGAAATTTTAGGATGAGATTAGTACAGGCATACCCTGTGTGAGGTAACTATTTAATAATAATCTAGGTTAAAGCTACTCTGTACAAAGTTATAGTGCTGGTTTAGACAAAATATTCTATTAATGTTCATATTAGAAGTAAAAAAATTAAGGGGATAAGTACTGCCTTTTAAAAAATGGTTATTTACACAAGAGTATAATTGGCATTCACAGGCTGAAATATATAAACATAGCAACTGACAAAAAAACCCACCATTTATTAACTCAATTCTAACTTCTTAGGAGTCCAGAAATGGAAATGTATTGCAAATAGCAGCATCATATTTGATCATGCATGCATGACCTTAAGAAGTCATTTTATCCAGTTTAATACAAAGAATATCTCTCAAGATACCAAATAACATATATAAAAGAGTACATAACTTTTATTCTATTTATATTTTTCATATATCACACATACATCTGAGTATGTACACATTCCATAGAAATACTCTTTTTCATATATCTGTGAAAGTGCTGAATCAAATAGCACAGAATACTTATGCAGTCATGCCCGAAACAAAATACAATAAAGTTGGGGACAAGTGCATTGTCAAATGCTTTTGGAACCCTTATGTAAAGTCTATCCCACCATCCTGCTCCAGCAAGGAAATTTTATAGAGCAGATTTTTCCACCATGGTTTCTTAATAAGCAACGTTAGGGATTACGTGCAAAAATCATATGGAAATCTGACACTGCACAAAAAAATAAGATTACCTCTGGCCCCAATCCTGACAAGGAAGGGCTGGCACAAATACTTCCACTGCTGAATTAAGTAAATGCTCCTCAATTATACTAGTGCTTTACACTTCCACATTACTTTTCATCCTTGTCAAACTATTGCATTTCTAGACCAATTCTTCTTCTTTGTGCTGTACCTTCAAACAATTAAGAGTAAGCATTTTACATAAAAATTATTTTCTTCATGTTCTGACATTACTATATTCACATAAAAGTGAATGTTATATAGGATAACATACTTGATTTATTCTTGGATGCAGGGGAACTGAAATAGTTGAAATATTTGGAAGTTACTATTGATGATAATTCAGGGGTTTAATATTTAATATTGCACATACTCAGTGCTTATGCTTATATGATGTGGATGGAATTGAATGGTTTTCCCTCCACTTGTGCCAATGAATTCTGATATAACATTCAACAAAAAAATTACCCCATTTTACACATTTGTTACTTGTACCCTGCACTCACCTAAAACAAAGCAATTAATTCCCTTTTGTAAGGATCTGCTCTCTTATCTGGGAAGAAAGCATGAGATGTGCAAGGCAATAGAAAGCAATACAGATTGATTCATGAAGTACAGAAATACAGTTAAGTGTGAAAAAATGTCCTAACTCTGGGGCAAGCCATTCTGGCATAAGACTTTGTAAAATCCATTTTAAGCAACTGCTTAAGTATTTCAAAGAATACATGGGGCAACAGTTGTTCAAATTGTATTTTCTGTGTACAGCAAGCCATACTTATGTTCTTATGAGCAGCTTGGTAGATACCATTCTCTATTAAGCTGGTGAAGGATCTAAAGTATATATGGAGAGATATACTTGTGCTAAAGCACAAAGAAAATACAATTACACCACCAAAACTCCCAAAGTTACATTTATGGGATTTTTTTTAATTCAACTGTAAAATATATTCCATCCTGAGAAGATAAACTGTCCTCTTCAGCCAGTTTTTCACATCCTGACATTTTCTTCCATTGTTAATTTTTTCCAAGTGTGGTCTCATGTATCCCCTAGCTAATCAGTACTATAACCTGAAAGGCAGCACTGAATAATTCTACCAACTATTACCATGAAAACACTTATTTTTATACCTATAAAGACTTAAACATTGACTCAAAACAGTAACAGGGAGGAGCAGAAGTGATTTCAAGTCTATAATACTTCTCTATCTTTATCTTGTAACTTTGAGGAAAATATGTAAGAAATGTTAAAAAAAAACCCTCCAAAGCTCTGAAGAGGTACAAACTACATATGAATTTACAGAAAATTGCATGGATCTTCAAGTTACTGGCAAATCTCTTCCTCTCATCAGAAAATGTAAGGTTATAAAAAAGGACCTAGAAAAGGAGATCAGCAGAACAGCAAGTAGAGATGCATTACTTTACTCTTTAAAATAATATTCTGTGAATAAAGAAGCAATTTTACACAAGATTCTCCAAGATACATGGATATTACAACAATATCCTAGATATGATCCTTTGTTTATGAATGTTTATGTTAAAACATAGAACCAGAGCTATCAGTTTACCTTCTCTGTAAACAGTGAATGCTTAGAGCTCAGCCTTCACATCACCCACATTGCATTAGAATCCAGTCATCTACACAGTACAATTCAGAGGATTATATATTGCTAAACATATTACATTTCACAATACTATACCAGCACTATATTACAAAGTGCAAATTTAAAATGCATAAAGTATCAGTACTCCTAAACAGAGGCTTTAATGTCATTGTATTTTTTTCTCAGTTTGAATGAGATCTATTGTATAGTAATAGATGAGTAACAGATGAGATCTACTGTATAGTAATAGAGTGGATATATATGTATGTATATATATCTATACATATATATGTATCTATACGTATGTATCTAATACAGTAGATTATATATATACATACTGTATGTAACATTAAAGAATCTGAAAGCTGTGACTCTTGAATTTGAAAATTACTAAAGCTTGAAAAACTGAAAATTTAATGGCTGATACTTATTAGAAGGTTGTCGTGCATCCATTTTAGATGTTTTAATACACACAAATCTGAACTCAGTGTTGCATCAGTTAAATAGTTTCCTTCTAACCTATCAAACAACATCACTGATAAGATTGGCCAGGAACAACCTCAAAACACTATAAAACAGCATTCTCCTACTCTGTGTCATTTTTATTCTCTGTCAATTTTCTTCAGATCATCATCTTAGTGCACATTTTTCTTCAATTATTACAACAAAAGCTCCTTTCAAGTCATATCAAGTGATGCTATTTTCTTCATGCAGCAAGGAACACTAACAGAAAGTAGCAGTGATACTAAACATTGTCTACAATTGTTATGGAAATGTATTTATCTGTATCCTGTTGTCATGGAAGCCAAAGATCAAGGCATACAAGCTATATGCAATAATTTATACTGATTTTAAAGAACATTTCAAGGAAACTTTCAAATGTATAACTGTATAAAAATCAGAATAGTTTCAAAGGCACTAGTTACCCAAGGGCATGATTCTGAGAGAGTGGTATTTCAATCAATATTAAATTCATTACTTACATCCTCTAGGTTCTATTAATATCCACAGTACATCCAATTTAACAGCTCAGGCACTCTCAAACTTCTAGCACTTTTCTATCCTGGCATCAGACCAATTTTAGCAATGCTCCAAACTGCAGAAAAGGACATTTGCTGACATTCCACATTTGTTTCTTTTTCATAAGGCAAGGCTGTTTATTCAAGTCTGTTGTATTGCAGCTGACCAGTTTTCTAAAATGGCAAATTCATTTGATTTCCCACAAATAGAGTGACGATTCTTTTATGAGTTATGTTCAGTTTGTTCCATTTTTACTTCTCCAGAAAGGAACACTACCACTTTTTATGTACAAAACGAGTCTGAGCACTTCCTTACAATGAAATTGACTTTTTCTATCTAAGTGTGAAACACAGTTTTACCTGTGCATATGCATAACCACCGTTCTTGGAGATACACTGAGTGCCATGTTGCATTTTATTCTAGAATCTTTATGCAGGGCAAAACATGATACAAATGTAGTTTTGTGAAATAATAATACATTCATTTTGTTTCATCTGCTATTCAAGAAAAAAAATCCACACATCAAGTTTGCTAAACCAATTTTAAAATTTGAAAAACCTTACCAACCATTACCCTTATATGATGCTCTGATTTCCTATATTAAACCAACTCCTTAGGGCTACTAATAAAGTAGAAATTATTTTATCTTTTCTATTATGACTATTATGTCATGATCCAAATGAAAAATTGGGGTATTACACAGACCTGCATTAGAATGCCATTAGCACTTCAGTTAAGTCTACTTGTCACTGTGACTACATCTGGTAATTGGAGAGACGTTATAATTAGTTGATCATAAGATTACATCAAAGAAATTCTAGAACTATTACTAACAGTTGTAATTAATCAAAATGGCAATGCAACAAGTCCCATACTCCTCAGAGATGACCTGAAATTTTTTTGAACTGCACTGTAGTATGAACCACAAATAGAGTGGTAATGGAATGACATCAGAGTCTGTTCAATCTCTAAATCTTTCTGCCATAACAGTATTGCATCATAATAGCACTGTGACAATAGTACCATTTTTAGGAATGCAGTCTTTTTCCTATACCACAATAACACAAGTTAATAATATATGCACAGACAAAGCTAACAGGATATCAAGAGAATACAATAGGTTGGGCATGTTAAAGTTTGCAGTATTTCAGAACAATTCTAGCTTAGATATTCACAGAGGTTCAACATGCTAGCACTCAATTATACCTGTGCTAGGAAATTCCCTTCTCACAGAAACCTACCTAAACAATGACAGCAACAGACTACAGATCTAAAAATATTTCAAGATGCTCCACATCAGTTTTGTCTAAATCTGCCCAACAGTGCTCTGGCAAAAAAGTGTTAAAGCAGCTCTATAAATAAAGAAACTTCAAAAACACTCCTTCCATCTCAACTGAGTAAAGGAGTAGAAAAACTTTACTGATGACAAAATTACAGAATGGAAACAGAATTACAATCAAGGTATGAATGACAGGATTGTGCCTGATATTATATATATAGAAAAAATCTCTATGCTTAACAGTTATACATAATCCAAAAATCTATCCTCAACTATTCAAATAAAAGCACTCTGAGGCCTTCTATCCATACATTTTGGCTCATTCCATTTTTGGTTAGGCCACTATTTTTAAGTCCCTTAAAGTACAGCAATCTCCTCATTGAACAGACTTTCCCTTAAAATGTTAATAGTGGTCATATAAAAGTTTACTCAAAAAACATGATATGCTTTTTATAACAACAATAAAAGGTAAAATGCCAATCAAATAAAAGTAATACCTCACTTGAATAATAGTTGTTTCAAGTGTACAAAGACAAGAAAAATTAATTTTTGAGTGATACAGTCCTGAATTTAAATGTATATAATTATTTAGTCTTTAAGTTACTTAATGGATTTCGTTAGGCTTATTTCTGGGTTTGATGTCATTTTTCTTTCCAATTAACTCAACTGTTAAGATTAATTTTATATAACTCTAAAAAGTAAAGACCAGAACCAAGATTTCCACTACTTAGGTTCACAAAACCATACAGCACCCAAATGTATTTTTTCCTCAGCATAAGTACAAAATGCAATATAGCCTTACAACAATAACAACAATTTCTATAAATTAGCATTGTTTTCATATTGTTTAAATGAAGTCTGATATTATGCCATTCAGCTACAATCATCTTATGGTTTAAGTGTACTTCAGTCAGATAATTTAAATATCTTGTTTTCAGATATGGAGATAATAGATGGCACCTTAGGTTGTTGATAAACCCGTGGCATTAATACCAGTGATAAGTATAGCATGAATCTATCATACACCGCTCAGAGTTCATGAGGTTCTTACAAGAAAAATAAGATTTTTCTCTTCCAAAACCTCAGTTTGGGCCAAAACAAACCATGTACAAAACTCAAGCTGAAAACTGTCATTCAAGATTTGATTCTACGAGAACCTGATGCAGCAAAGTTCTGAGCACACCCAACTTGCATTCAAATAAAGGAAGATTAGGGTTAAGTTGGAGCATTAGGTATGGGATGAAAAAATTAAGCCCACTTAACAATGGATGTCTTATCCACAGGCAAGGAAAATGTAAGTGGATTCAAGTTATTTCACCTGACATCCCACATCTCCTCCTCTCAAATAAAATTTTCCAAACCATGAAGATGCTGACATTCAGTGCCTTGTGATGAGACACGAATCTGTAATATACAGAGAAACTGGTTAGGTTTAGTTTCTGTCCCCACAGGAATTTCATATATCCTGTGCCGATTTGAAAGAATTCTTAGAGATAAACAATGTGCAGTTAAACATTACTTTAACAATGCATTACATCTGCCACAAGTAGGGAAAAATAAATTCCTGCTATTTCTGAACCATGTAATTTTCAATCTTCAGGAACTATTTTCCAACTAGGATTTATAAACCATCAGGATGATACAGAACAGGAAATATGAGAGAAATAAGAGAGAAATTATAATGAAATATATCAATAGCTATCCCACTCTACATTAATTGCATATGAATGCTATTCTCCAATCAGAATCCAAAAATCATCAGTTTAAAAATTCTTAGAATCATTGAATATCCTGAGTTGGAAGCTACCCACATGGATCATTGAAGTCTGACTCCTGGCTCTGCACAGCATAGCCCTGTGAATCCCAAGAAATGCCCCAAGTATTGTCCAAACACTTCCTGAACCCCAGCAGGTTTGGTATATGAAGCCATTTTCAAAATACTGGGTTGCACAATTTTAAAGATCAACTTGTTATTTCCAGCCCCCCACCCATGAGCAGGGACATCTCCCACTATCCCAGGTTGCTCCAGCCTGGCCTTGAGTGCTTCCAGGGATGGGGAATCCACAGCTTCTCTGAGCCACCTGTGCCAGTACCTCACCACCCTCACAATAGATATGTTTTCCTAATATCTAACCTAAACCTACTCTTTCATTTTAAGACCACCCCCCTGTGCCCTATCACTGCCTGTCCTTGTGAAAAGTCCCTCTCCAGCTCTCTTGGATAAGGTCTATAGGGTCTCCCCAGAGACTTCTCCAGGCTGAACAGCCCCAACTCTCTCAGCCAAGCTGCAAAGGAGAGGTGCTCCAGCCCTCCAAACACCTAACAGAGAACAGCAAAATCCATGTAACAAAGCAGCCTTGTGGAGGATCCCTGTCATATCCCAGTGTCAGATGGAAGCACAGGCAGCTGATCAGTTCCCTTGTTGCTGTAGATACACAAATTGCCATACAATGGGAGGATGGGTGAGAGTTACCACCTACTTTGTTGGTTTATTCACTGACACTTGCCAAGATTCACCAACTGTTCTTTCCAAGCAAGAAGTAAATATTGTATTTGGTTCGTATTTCAGCACAAATACTCACGTGCAAATGTATGCACACACACCAGAAGAACACGGGGTTACTTACATTTGTTCACCTTCTGTGGTAACACAAACAGCAATATTGTTGCACCAAACGTTCAGTTCCACTAAGGCATAAACTACATACCCTTCACATTTTTCCACTGCAGTTCACATAAAATGAGAAAGTAACAACAAAGTTTTGCTGTGCTACATACTCACTGCTTGCATTCCTTGAGATAGAGCACCACTTCATTCCTAAACAGATACTTTATTAAAAGCAACAAATAAGCAACATTTTAAAAGGGAAAACGTTCAATGAGTTGTCATGAACTATGACAGTATCGCCTTCGTGTTTTTTAAGCTAAAATGGCTTCTGATCTATTCACATGAAAAACAAATTCTGGGGCCTGATCATCTCAGACACTGAGCTGGTGGGAGAGTAAACTGCAAGGTTTCAGCTGTTTAAAAGCAGACAGTGAATAACAAAAAAGCTAAATTTATCACAACATCTGCTTCCTTAGTAATCTAGTCTTACGGAAAGGCATATATCATCTGCAACATCAAAATTACTGAAAAGAAGGAAAAACAAGGGTATTGAGAATCCTAGATGACGTGAACAAATCTTTTTTTCTGTACCTTTGTACAGCTGAGAGTCTGTTAAGTAAGAAAGAATGGAGAAAATTGGGACTAACTTAAAAAATAAAACTAACGTTTAGGTTATTCCATTTTTTTAAAAAGTATTTAGTAGGCAGAAATAGGCTTTAGTACTTCCTAAATGCAAGCATAAATTACCTTATGACATTTACAGTGCGTTAAGAGACCAATATAATAATGTGGATTATCAAAACACATATTTGTCTAAGCTGAGAACAGGAAAAAAAAGTCAAAGAGATGAGAGAAAGGGAGAGAATAAAGAAGCACATTAGCCATAAAAAGGAAATATCTAAAAAAAATAGTTAAATACAATTCAGATCCTGAGATTATGAGAAGTCAAAGTTGATTAACCCAACTGGAAATGACAATTTCTTAAGCTTTTCTCCAAAACAAGCTTTCAACTTTCATATATCAAGTACAGCAATTGTTCTTCTTTCTCTACAGGAGCCTTTTAAAATCAATAATTTTTACAGCACATCTGAAGCACCAGCACAATACACAATGCTCAAGTAGAAGGTTTTTTCTTTAATGCACCACATGGATTTTGGCAAATCTAACATTACACAACACAGCTTATGGGCTCTGGTATGAGGTGGCACAACACAAACTGTCAACCAGTACATCTAAAAAGGTACTTCTACAGAAGTACTCAAGACAGCAAGAATGGAAAGGGGCAGCACAAAAGGAGGACAGAAGGCAGAAAGAGATTTCAGAATACCTGAAGGGCTCCTAAAGTCTCACATTCACAGCTTTAACCCACATAAGATTATGGATCAGAGATCATTAGATCAAAGGATCTTCTGGCCATCCTGAATAAACAATGATACCAGCCAGCTGCCTAACTCTTAGCTTAATTCATAATATGCTGAACAGAAGGCACAGGCCAACACTGAACTAGATGGATGTGGGACTAAACTATTCAGTGATCCAGTGGTCTGTTGGTTTGGCTGCAAGGATTACATTTTCAGGGTGCACATACAGGAAAACTTGCTCAGTATCTGAAAATGGGTAATACTGGAAATAATTCTGCCTCCCCAACCACCAAAAATAAATCCATATACAAACCATAGAGGGAAGAGTAAGAGATTTCTGCAGTACAGTGTGTATCATCAAAGTCTGTATTTTGGATTCTCATCCCCAACTGAAAGATACTGGAAATTCTCAAAAAGGGAAAAGCTGGATTTGTGTAATTTACTTGTTTGTGACATTTAATTGACTGGGGGCAAGGGCAAATGTGCTATTATGTCCCCAATTTCCTGCTGGCAAGAGAACCTATTCACTATTTATTTAATTCTCCAGGTAATAGTTGGGAAATTACTGGAACATCACTATGAATTACAAATAGATGCTCAGTAATATAATGACATGGATATTTTCTTTGCACTCAAGTGAAAATATAAACAACCCCAAGAACTCTGGAATCAAATAAGTATAAACAAGCTCTCTCACTGCTGCCTCATTAAAGAGAGAGATTTTAATTAGTACACAAATAATAATCATGATTTTGTCCTCCTCTCTTGTTTTTGTGTCAGATTCCTTAAAATGACACTGATAATCTCTTAATATACTTAAGGTAGAGGAATTTAGAAATCATATTTTGAAGAAAGGATAGAATAGAGCAGAAAAGAGAAAAATCTATATATCTTAACATTAAAATCTAAATATGATCAGATATACATATTTAATGCTGATATTTCAAAAATTATTTTAAATTACTATGTAAAAGAACAATAGTCCTGTACAGAACACCCTATTCAGCTCATTTTCAAAATTGTGAAGTAGCAGGGAATATTTAACTGTAATTTTCAAGTACTCAGCTTTTTCAAGACAGGTATAGTCACTTGATCTAGCCACAATTTCAAGACACAGGGCAGGAAACAGAAATTTGAAAAAAGGCATAAACATTCTATGCACGAGTCAGTCAGCTACAAGGTACTTTGTTTTTCTTCTGCTCAACAGATTCAGGTATCAGAAGTCAGATCAAATGCAGTGCAAAGATAATGAAGCCTTAGGCTGGAAAGAAAAAAAGAGTATGACAAATCTTTTGCAGAAGATTTAGTTCCCTCTGATGAACATTCAATAGAGCTACAGAGTGTGAGGAACTTCAGATCAATAACTGGATTTGCTACAGCAATTTAAAAATAAAGGAGCTGGGGAAAGCATCAGCAGTAATAGTCTCCCTAAGCAGATGCCTACAGAGGTCATCTCTAGGAAGGACTGTAATGAGTTTACTCTTACTCCACCTAGCCTAGCCATAGGGGTAGGCCACTAATGACTGCTTGGTCCTTCTGCAGCAGTTAGTGTCTTATGCCTCACTAGATTAGATAAATGAGATAATTAAGCATCATGGGGAAAAGCTTGCTAGTGATTAAAGCAGACATTGAACCAGTTTTCTATTTATTCCTCTTCCATACGTCTCAGTTCTCTACCCAATTTACATCTGCAGATGTATAGTTGTGAATGACCAAATAGCAATGGGAAATTTCCCTTCTCAAATTTTACATTTCTCACATACAAGAAATGTAACTAACTCCAGTGTTTGCTGCTTGGCAGATATCAGCTATCTGCTCAAATAATGGACAGTAAAACTGGTACTTGAATAGAAGGATACATATTTCTGAACTATAACAATACTCTAGAGAAACAAACAGGTAGTCATACACTTATAAGCTGTAATGACTCAAGAGCATCACACACCAAAACATATTCCCCTCAAGTCAATAAGTTGTTATAGGGTCACAAAAGTCTTTCCTTGTAAATTCTTTTTGTCAGCTGAAACAGTTGATAAGTCTCTTCTATACATGAAATGAAACACCATGGTTTTGAGCATATGGCCAAGATGCTTTGTTCTCCAGAAAGAATGCATGAAATTAGGTGACAACTTCATCACAGTGCCTGTGGAAGCTTTCTAGCTCATCACCCACTTGAAAGCACTGAATTAGTGTTACAGAAACTTTCCTGTCCAACCATGGAGATAACTGCCAAGTCTCCAACAGAAGAGAGACTCCTCAGAAAAAAAAAAAATAATGGATTACTTAGGAAATTTTAAAAGTTTTTAAATGGTTCTACATTTTCTAAGTGAAGAGAACATATCTGGGCCTTCAGAACAGAACAGCTTTTTAAGGACAGTGAAAGTTAGCTTTCAATTATGAGCCATTTTACTTGTTCCTTATTATTAAAAAAAAAAAAAAAAGCAGAAATAAACAAAACAAGCCCCCCACAACTGAGAAGCAGGTACCTATTCACCCCTTGAATCCAGATGAGGCAGGTCACTACCAAAACACTATGCAAATTCCAGTCATTTGCATCTGAGGCTTTTTTTCTAACATCAAATGTGGTGCAAAATAGACCTATTTCTCCCCCTTGACTTAATGAAAGAGCTTGCACCAGCGACAGAAGGAGTTTACTCTGTATGCTTAAGGCCTGATTCATGTCCAAGCCCAGGAAGGTATTACGGAGCATGCAAACCTCAGGTGTGATCTGCTCACTTCTGCTTTTGGCAATGTAACAGCTTCCAAGGAATAACTGCTGCAATCTATGGCCTTCTCTGTTTATAGTTTAACAAGAAGTTTACTTCTGCTGTAAGAAAAAAGTTTATTATTCCCATTCCTCCTTCCCTTTCAGATGTCACTCCAGGCTATTCCAGGAAAATGCTAACAAGGCTATGTCAAAGGAAAAATTAGAACTGTCCAAGATGAAATTCAAGTATTGGAGTCTGATAAACATTTAGATGCTGCATTAATTTTGTATGCAAATCTCTTCTTCTGACTTTGAGAAAAGTCTTTCTACATTCTGAAATATTAGTAAGTCTAAATGAGGAGGCTTACCAGTACCAGCAGTAGCACACCTCACAAAGTAAATTTCAATATGATCAAAATGAACATTTGCTTCAAAAAAGGTATCCATTTAAAGCTCTGGAAACACTGAAAAGATTTTTAAATCCCTGACAGAATTACTAATTTTTATTTTTTCCCCGAACATGACCTCATTTAGCACAGCAGAAGACTTCTTTTCCTCATCTATTAAGACTTCAATGAAATAATTCATTTACAGTTAACAGCCACAGTATTCACATTTAAACCTGAATATTAATTGACTGATAATGAGATGATAAAACTGCTTTTCTCTGCAGGTGCACCAATCAATTTCAATAAAACTAAAGGAGTATTTTTCCTTACTACATCTACAGTTAAAAAGTTATTTTATTTTCTAATAAAGTGCTTTACATTGATCTTCTGGAAAAGTATGGTTTCATTTTCACCTCTCTGAATTACAATAGTTCCTGTTTGCATAGAAATTATTTCCCAATATTACTTTTCTACAACTGGTGATTAACTTCCATATTATTAGCTTTGACGAATTCAAAAATTACTCCAAAACCTAACTTCTGTTAAACTTTCATTCTATTCTTAAACTTGATAAAAGACACAAAAACATCAGAATGATTTTTAAGCAAATATTTCTCTTGGACTTCTCCATTTGTCCAAACTGTTAACTGCTGGCAAATGTAGCTCCAAGACTACTATATAAAAGATTTTTGACGGTCATCAATAACAGGATCCAGCTTGCAGCAACTCAAAGCACCCACTATCTATGAAAATTTTCTAACACATGTTTGAACAGAAAAATCAAACTTCACTCCAATAATATTATTGCCTTTCAAGTGCTAATAATTAAGGAGCAATGAAAAGAACACTCTATTCTGAACATGCTTTCAAACACCAGACGCACTGTAGGGATCATGAAAATTGGGTGCAGATTGTTTGCTTCAAAATCAGGAGACCACAAGAAGAATGAAAATACGCTATACATGTAATTATAGGCATAAATATTACTATAAACTTGGAGAAACTAAGGACAGAAGCTTGACCTCAACTCCTTTGAGCTCCAGAGGTCTGACACCTTCTGGGCAGGTGGTTAACCGAGCTGGCACTCACGGTATGTGCAAACAACACTGGCACTTGGTTTAAAAAAGGAAATAAAAGTTTAATGTTTTAGTATTTGTAGACATAGGGTCATTGATTATTAAGAATGGTCTGAAAGAGACAAGAACGTTTTTTTCTTCACAGAATGAGAAGCCAAAACAAAAGACATAATCTCCAGCATTCTCAGTGACTAAAGTGACTAATCACACATAAGTAACTGCTACTGAAATTGGAAGCTATGATAAATTCCTCTGTGATCTCACAAAACTTTTTAGAACAGTAAAGACTGCACTTGCATTTTAGATACCAAAGTCCTAGATATAAACACTGGATCTTCAAGTGACTGTCATCCCAAATCTCTTACCAAAACAAATATTTCACAACACAAAACTAGCTTCAGTAAAAACATTAAAATTAAACACGCAAATAATGCCCAGTTCTGACATTGATTCTACCAGATGATTGAAGCCTTTCCAGATGCATCTGATGTGAGCACTGTAGACAGCAGCCATCCAAGAAGAAACAAAAGTGAAAAACTTGCAAACCAAGAAATGGTGATCTTCTGAGTAAGGAGTCTGATAGATAATGAGAGAGAGTGAACACAAGCTCTGGAAAGTTTAAATACAAGATAGCAGGGCTTGGAAGCTGACTCCATAACAAACCACAAACCAGTACATAGCTATGGATACAGAAATGATACCAGGACTCAGGAGTTATGGTCCTAATGCAGTCTTAATGAAGGGCATGTGTGTAGCTGGGACATAGTACTCAGTCTTATACATGCTTCTCTTGAAGGATTCGTCTAGAAAAATAATTCCCACCATGACAGGGCCTAGAATTTAACCACATAAACAGCAAGTGTTTATAGTATTTACCTAAGACATTTTTGGTAGATAACCTAGGGTAAATTCATCAGAAATCAGCAATTTTGTTGTGACAGAAGATATGGAAGCTATTGATCAAAGAATCAAGGGTGTAGGAGAGTAACATTTACCATGACAGCCTTTAGGTAGACTTTTACAAATACTTTGCAGGCAACAAATATTCTTTTTGAGATCACTTCCACTAACCGCGGAGCTACATGATAAATACAGGAAATAGCTTTCAGTTATAAAATCTCCTTTACAGCATTTATTGTGTTTCAAGTATTCTCAAGCTACATGCATAAACTCATGAATAAAACATAATTAATTTTCCACTGATCTAAGTATTTCATTTGAAGAATTTAGTTTCTTAATGGTATCATCTAGCTATACCATACCTCTGTTCATTGAAAAGTAATTCCTTTTCTTACTGCATTGTAAGAGACTGAAATGTTTAAATTAGAATAGATTTTAATTCTACTATTTTCCATGATAGACCCAAATATATCTGTTTCCATTTTGTTAAGAATCATCATCTAAAGACAGCAAGCCTAAATTCATTACAATTTTAATGTACGTAAAGAATACTTTCTTCTCACATTTAAGTACACAGCAGTTTGAAACATTTACTGTAATAAAAATCTTATATCTCCAGCATTATTCTGAACTCTCCCCAGAGTGCCACCATCACATTTCTGTAAATCAAAAGTAGTTTTTTTCAGCCTCTGAAGAACAAAGGAAATGGTAAGTTCCAAAGTAAGCGTAGTTAGAGGCAGCACGTGTTTCCTCAAAGGTCTCCCAACAGGATTCCCCATTGAGCCACTGACCTTATCTTTCCCTACTGCTTAGCTCCAAATTTAGAACTAATTTGTACCCTTTTGGAGTCATAACTGACACAACATCAAAAACAGTTTATAAGAGCTCAACATATTGGAGCCACAGAAAAAAACAAACTGACTGGAGACAGTGGCCATGCCTTAGCACTGCAGTTGTCCGAACGCCACCAACAGCACAGAAAACACTCGAGAACACAAGCACTGCGTGAAAGACTTAAAACCCCTCCTTTCATAACAACAGCAAAAAATTAAATCAAAGCCTTGACAGTTAAATCTACCCATCAGAAAGGCTACATGTTTTAAGAGAGCTGTGCAAGGTTATTGTTCTGCACTCTGCCCTGCTGTCGCTCAGCAAAGGTTCCCTAACGTGCGACAGCTTTTGGTCCTGCAATTCCTTTTACAACACTGCCCTCCGGTGGGCTTTGCCCGCAGAGATTTTTTTTTAACCAGTAGCTAAATTGCTTTGCTTCGGTGATTGAGAGAACCACAGGAAAGTGTGAGCTGGAAGGGACTCCGAAGGATCATCAGTCCGAGGGGCCCATATGAGGTTGGAACACACAACCTTGGCACCATCAGCACCACACTCCAACCAGCAGAGCTCATCTCAGGGTCATTTGCACTTCTCAAGAAAACAGGTCTTGCCAAGTATTTTTGTGGGCACTTAAGCATCCTAGACATAGGAGAGGAGAAGGATATGGACTTAAGATTTCACCTAATCTAACCTACCTTTCTTGGAATTTCAGTTAATTATAAAAAGTATTTTTAAATGAAGATGGGAAGAGCTTAATTCCAAAAAAGCCTACCACGTGCATCTTGCCACCAATTTCAGAGTTCAACAGCTATTTATACTTAAAATCATTGCAAAAGAAAAGGTTTCATAGTCAGAGAATTAACTCATATAAATAAATGTGTATTTTAGATTTTGTTGTAAAGCCAGTAATGTCCGAGATTTAAGGCCTCATTGATTCCTGTGAGATGACTTCAGATTCAGCACAAGTTCACAGGAGGATATGTTGATGGCAAGGTTTTTCTTGCAACTTACATAGGTTTCCTTCAGAATTCTGCAGTGAATTCATTAGCTGAGATAGCAAATCTCACACCAGTGACTGTAAACACAGATTTCCTTAAGATCCAATATGAAACCTGCCTTTAACTCCAGTGTCAGTAACAAAAAGATCAATCCTTTCAGGCACAAAATGCCAATAAACAAGTTGCTTACTTCATAGTTACAGTGTGTATTTGGAGCACATCAATATTCAATTTCAGTTTGTTCAGTCACATGCACTGTCCTTTATAGTATCAGCAGTTATATCTGTGACAGGGTCTTAATTTTTTTCTTCTACCTCAGGCTGTCCTCCAGGCTTTTGGACAGATTCCACAACTCTTGTGCTCTTACTGGTATTGCAGTCCATTTTGGTCTTAAGCAGTAAACAAAAAGATTTATCTTCTTTTGCAGATGCCTACAGAAGGCTCCCTGCATTGCAGAAAAGGAGCTCCAAGCTGAATGGCCTTCACTACTGAATTGTCAAGATCAAGTGTCTCTGAGTTCTGTTACAATTCACTGATGCCGCCACTCAAACACCAGCTATTAAAGAGCCATGGTTTACTGCAGGTTGCAAAGGAAAAGTTTTGAGACTAGGAAACTAATCTTCATTAGTATTTTTTTTCCAACTACATAACTCTCAACTGGCTTGCCCAAGAAAGCCAATTTTAAACATCCTAAAGCTCAGTGCTAGGAAATACTGCCTATTAACAGGGAAAATGCATGTTGTCAAATTAGCAAGTCTGTACAATCTTGTAAACATCTTCAGAATCTTAATTTATACTGCTATATAATTACCAGTTATTTTAAATGAACAATAACATCTTCATAGTCTTCTTCCTGTTGTTTTATTGCCTTTGAGTCCAAATCTTTCAAGTTTCAATGTAAGTTTTATTAGAACTCCTTGACCATCCATGAGACATAAATAGTTTGCTCAATTCACTTATAAAACACAACTTACTTATTTAAGTCACAAAATTAATGTTTCATGACAACTTTTGTAACAAAAATCAGGGCTATTGGCATGTGTTTCCTGTTGACAAATTGGGCTTCCATTTTGACACAGCTGTGAACTAACAGTAGCAGAGCAGATTACTAAGCCCATCACTAAGTAGGTGATTTTCTTGGTTTAGCACTGTGAAACAACTTGTGATTTTCTGAAGCTTACTCAAAATGTTTTTGTTGTTACCAGCCCAAGAAAAAAGCCTCAAGTGTAGGGAAACACCTTGCTTGAGACATTTGTCTCTCAGAAGTAAGAGAAGTCCGTATGCTCAAGACCTTTTAAAATATCACCTTGAATCTTAGACTTAAGAGATGCAAAACAAAATGAACAAAAAGATAGCCCCAGCCCAAAAAAAGATAAGTCTCTCAACTCTAAAGTATCTTGAAGTTTTTAGTAGAAAACAAGCCTGAATACACATATTTAAGACCTAGGCCTGTCAAATAGCACACCTCTACCAAACTTTAAACCAACAAACTAACTTACATCAAACCCACAAGAAATTTTCTAGTAAGTGATAGACGATGAGTTCAAAGGGACTGTCTTATACTGTCATCAATCCACACAAGCTAGCTACAAGCCAGTAGTATCCTCACACACAAACAAACATTTAGTGTTTGTTTTCCCTGGAGAAAAACTGTCCTC
>VZTN01002302.1:0-14932 GCA_013400515.1 Erpornis zantholeuca | reverse complement strand
ATTACAGCTATTCAAGCCAGTAATGGAAGAAACATTCCAAACTCGTGAAGGAATTTTCCAGTGCAATTCTAGAAAAGCACTTAACACTTGAGTAAATTAAAATGATAATTGTACAAAAAATGCCTTGAATTTAGCTGAATAATTTTATTGCCAAGACAAGCAAGAACAAAGGTTTTGGGGTCACAATTTACTTAGGATAGACTGAGAAAAGTTACAAGAAACAAGAGAGACTGCCTAAGAAGTATAAACACATGAATCTGAGCATTCCCAATACACCTAGCACAGCTCTTCTGGAGCAACTCTTCACAGCTTTACCTAGATTCCATTTCCAATGACCCTAAAATGATATCTATGACTCTGTTCATGCTGTCTCTAGAGAATAAGGATCACTTTTATCTTCATCCCAACTTCTCATGGGGATATGCTCAAACCAATTATGGTTTTTTTACAATGAAAAAAAATACACAAACTGTGACACTTCTGAAGACTTCTTCATATTTCTTCATTTAAGAAGTACACATTCAAGTAGCATAGAAACATTCCACCAGAGTATTTTTATAAAGAGGTGAATTCACTCACAAACAAGGTCCTCAGTCTAGCATTTATCATACCTAGCTCAAAAACATGGAATTGATTTGGCACTTACAGTAACTGAAAAGATAAAGAAATACTTGTTCAAGCCAAATTATTTAATATATAAAGCAATATACTCTACACCATCTAATCTTTCAGTTTAGCTGAAAGAGTTTTTCCTCATTACCACAGGTAACAAATTAGAAGGTTTTGCAGATCAAACCCCTAAAAATATAGGTCTACCGGAAAGAAAAATCCAGTGTTTAAACATTTCAGGCTACTTCAATGGATCATACAGGAATACATTAGGTCTTGATTTTATGGTATGACTACAGTTCACAGGGGAGATTATCCAATTAACCCTATAACTATTCCATCATCTTCAATATTTCAAAGCTGCCTAGTAGACCCCATTTACAAAGCAGTGTCACTTTGATTGTCATGATACAACTACAGTACACAGTAAAATATTAGGCCTACAACTGGTTTTGAGCAGGAAGACTCCACTTCTTATAGAAAATCCAGAAATCTTTGGTTTGAACCTTTGTATGGAGAAATTTTGTACCACAAACAGCCACATCTCCCCATAGCAAGCAGGATATGAAGACTGTTTGCTCAGCACACCTGGAAAAGGTCTCTGTAACGTAAAATAGAGCTGTCCTCTGCTCCAGTGACAATGTTTTCTCAGCACTGCACACTGATGACAAGGCCTATTGACATATTCTGGACATTCACCTTCTGTCATGCATTTTGCTAACGCTTTCATGTGTGTTACCTCCTATTGACTAGAGGTCGATAGCCAGCATCCAGATCCACTGGTCATGCACTTCCAGGCAGGAAGAAGAAACTAATTACATTGCAGGTACACAACCAAGATGCTTAAATTTTGTGTGGACCTAATATATAACTTCCTTCCCACTACTGTGTTCTGCATTTTCAGTGAAAATACAAAGGAAGTGTTTAAAATTCCAACGGCACATTAAGTATATGCCTGTCATCCCTGAATTTATAAGATTTTTAAGTTTGAATGGCTAAACAAGACTTGCAATATTCTCTATCTATATTATGCTTCTTTAAGAAGNTTAAAGGATTGTCTACTTGCTATTTATTAACTCTAAAGAATAAAAAAGCATATATTAATGAGTGTTCTGTCGAGCTGTCTTTGTGCCTCCATCCTACCGTGCTGTTCTGCTGCTATCAAATATGCCTGTGTTTCTGTACACTAAGGAGAAGGAACCACGACAATCTGTTCCCTCTTTAAAAACACAATCTGTGTTTGGCTGGCTGAAAGAAAAAACAAAAAGTAAATATGTTACAGTACTTGAAAATTTCACTGAACTAAGTTTAAGAACTAAGCTTTCAGAATTCTTAAGAGAGATGTCGCTCTAAGATTTGTGTGCTTGCTTTTGGAACATCAGTAAAATCTATTGCACTGAATTGTTAAATGCCAAATTTCTGCCATTTGCCAGGTAAGGAAGAAAGAAATAGCAAGCCTACAATACGATAAAAGATTCTAATCCTGAGATTCTAAGCTTTTGTCTACTTGCCAAACGAAAATGTTACCTAATTGATGACATTGTTTGCTCTACATACACACACTTGGTCATTTCACACTTAATGAATCATTCTCTTGAAGACTAAACAAAAAAACCTGTGCTTACTACATGTTATAAATCTCACAAGAATCCCATTTCAACACAAGAGAATAAAAGTTCTAGACATTCCAGCAAGATATGACAGTAACAACAGCCCGACCCAATACCTCAGCAATCAGAAACTGCAGAGCAAAAGAAAGAAAGACAAAGCCAGACCACAAGCCAATGTGGGTTTACTGCACTGTCTAAAGTTTTATTTTTATAACAGTATCTCACCATATCTTATCATTTAATTACAATGAAAGACTGATCTGGTTTTTTGTAACTGTTCATTTTTTTAATGGGGGATTCTTGATAGGGACATACTCTAGCCATAGATTACATGTAACAAAGTTTTTCAAATAAAGATGCTGAAACATGTCTGATTTGGATGGCAGAAGTCACATAAGAAGTGCTTTCAGTCTGAGCCCATGACAAGTTCAGGAATAAATTAGTGCTTTAGTGGCATGTTCCAGGTGCCAGATAAATGCACAGAAAAATAGTGTACTGGCCCTGCCAATCCCCCAGTGCGACAGATCACAGTTGCCATACGCAGGACTCCAGGATGGAAGGGACTTCACTTATGAAGCACCAGAAATTGTTAAAAATAGATCAAGCTAGGCATTCCAGCCACAAATTCAAAGCCAATCTGGACAAAGCAGCTTTTCAACAATACACAAAAGTTCTATCACCACAGTGGCAATTCCATCAGAGATCATAACACTTCAGTCATTTTTGGGACAAAGCTCCAGTTGCTCTATGAGTCACAAAGCAGTGACTCCACAGTACTGCCAGAAAGTTAGTTTTCCTTTAGCCAGAGAGGACCTTTTTATTCTGCATGTAATAGGCTGTTAATGCAGCAATTCAATCCTTTCAGCTGTGCAGAATCAGACTCTAACTCTGCAAAAAAACCCCCTAGATTCAAAGTCATCTCAGTCAGTTGCTGATTCACCTGTTCCAAAGTCACCTATTCCTCAATGTGATGGAGTCCAGTTACTTGAACTTGTGAATAGAAACCAGAAAATTTAAGTTTCAGTACGCAGGCTGCACTTGATGAAACACCTTCTGGGAACGTTCTTGATCTTTTTTGCTACAGTTTAAGTAGGGAACTTAAACAAGCCATCCAATATGTGAGTAGCCTGATAGTATTGCACAAACTGTGCCACACATACTAAGAAACTACACCGTGGTCAAAAATGTTCATCCCAAAAAGCACTGAAAACTGATTTCGCCAGGCAATCTGTTCATGCCTATTTGCTCTTTGAGCAGAATGCACTTGAAAATTCATTTTGTATCATTTTTAAGAGCTGGGGAGGTGCTCCCAAAACAGAGATGAATCAGCAACTGAGAAAGGAAAACTGAAAAGACAGAACTACTAAGGAGTTTAACAGTACCATGAGATAAGATGCTGAAGCATCCTCTGTAAGTCAGGATCATTAGCTGAAATTACCACTATAGTCCTCACACAAATGACAGCAGTTCTCATGTAGTTCATATACCTGGGTAGCTCTTCCCATGGACTAATTAAGGAGTAAGGTATTCAGGCTGGTTGGTTCTTTCAAGATAGACCACAGCAGTACCACTGCCTAGATTTGTAAGGGAACTGCAATACACTAATTTACTCCTTCCCACAGAGGATCACATCGAATTCCACAGCAAGCCAGACATTTGCCATGGACAGCAGTCATACAACTTTAACAAAAAGTCTCAGCTAGACACCCAATTATTACTATTATCTGTTCTTGATAAATTATTTATCTAGACATTCTTATTTTTAAAAAATTGCTCTCCCTCTGTTTCAAAACTGCAATGTAACAAGTCTGTCCCAACAGCTTGGTCTGCTCAAAATTCAAAAATTTGCCAACCTCTCACCAATATCAAGTTCTTGTTCAAAATAAAAATTATCTTCCTTTTTGACACCACTTTCAGAGCACTGTATAAAAACCGATTTTTAATTTTTCAGCTAAATCCTGTTCTGGAGATCCTAAATTCATTTCGTTATCAGAAGCTTTCCTTACTCTACTGAAACACCTTATGCCATTTCTTATTCACTTCTTTTAGTAATCTTTTTTTCTCATTATACACTTGGGTGTTTCCTGTAGCTTTTATCAGTTTCCTGCATCCCCTTTATAATTCTATAGTATATGTAATTTTCAAAAGCATAAAATAAATTTTATATAAGTACAGTTTTTCTTTCATAGCTTTTTATGGACTCTTCATCTATTTGCAATTTGGCTCCAAACCTGCCTTGTCTATTTGGTGACAGACTTTTTCATAACTAATTTTGTGAGAGTCTACACCATTTAATGAGAAGTAATTTCAGAAAAGGAAGAGCCATTTATGGAAAATTGTAAAGCCAGCTTGTTATAATTAATTTCTTCAGCAGGTAGACACTAAAAGCTCAACAATTTGTGAGTTGCCAGTCTTTTATATTTCCACTGAGAAAAAAAAATCCTAGAACAAAATTATTCAGCAATTATTCTTAAATACAGTAAATTCGATTAAATGAAACCAATACAAAAAAAAAAAAAGAAACAAAACCCCACTGTGCTTTACAGTTCATGCACTATCAGAGTTATGTATTCACAACTTTTGCATCCAACCCAATCCTTAATTTTGTTTTACTTAAAACACAGAATTAAATAGGCACCAAAACCAGTTTGCAGAATCAGAAACAATTCACCCACATCAACTAATTATTCTTCCAGGAGTCAGACCTTGAGGCAAGAGAATGCTATCAAGTGTAAAGACAAACATGTTCCTCCAGCTGTTTGACATATTTATTGGACATAATAAACTTGATATGCTGGAGGCTATAATTAATCTTTACTAAGTGAACACTCCTCTCATGATGACTCGCCTACTGAGCTGTCTAATGACACTTTAGGCTTTGATAAGTAAATAAATTAGTTCATTATGGTCAGACAGTCTTCCCTTTTTTTGAATGAGATCACAGCTTTCTTTATCTTACTTGCCTCACCCAGTCATCACCAGCTACAATACTCTGACCCTGAAGTTGACAGAAGGACATTCCATTCAAAGACCTCAACTCTAATTTCTGTATTACTTCCAATACCTTAATTTCTGCTAAAAAAAAAAAAACCAAACAACAACAAACCAAAATCAAACTGGCTCTGATAAGAGCTTCCTTTTAAAATTACCCTGGAAAATGACAATATTATTTGCTTTTCTGTTGCTAGATCTCATGGCTCACAATAACATGCGCAAAAGTAAAGCTGCAGTGCCCCCTTGTGAGCAGTCAAATCTCATTTTTGCAGAAGTTGATTCAACGATATTATGAAGTTTGAAAGACTTTGTGCTACAAACTGCCTCTTCTGAAGTAGAGGCATGGTACTGTATACATATACTTTATTTATACTTACACACACCTCCTCCATCTAACTGTTCTGAAACTGGTAAAAGAGGCTCATCCAAAAAAGTAAAAAGTGTTTTGCTTTGTATTAAGTTCAGTAGAATTTAGGTTATTTCTTTATTCCTAACTTCCAAATAGGAGCAGCCAAAAAACAGTTTCTTCAGAGCCATAATCAAGGGGCACAGCCTTCTTTTATTAAGCACTACCAAAAAACAAAACAAAACCAAAAAAACAACAACAAAAACAAAAAAACCCCCAACGTCACAAAACCCCATGCACATGCACACACAGCCTTCCAATGATAGGCATTAAATAACTTGGCTGACAAGGATCAGAGGGAAAGGTAACTATTAGAGGAATTTGAAAAAAAAAAAAAAGGAAAACAGGTGGTAGTAGGAAGAGTAAAAGCAATAAAACAGCTAAACAATCAAACCCAGTATAGCCAAAATTCAATCCTAATTCCTATATAACTGTGGGGAACCACTAGAAGATGGTGATAAAAGTCTGCACAGGTATTGCATTTGTAGTTGGATAGAACAAATATTTAACATCTCATTTTTTGTGAATAAGAGAAGTTCACTAAAAGCCAGCAGTTAAGTATCATACTAAGGTCAATTTTAGTATTCCAAAGCACTACAAAATATAAGATCAGTTACAAATATCTAAAAAATTACCAAAGTTTATAGCAGCAATAGAAAACTAAACAAGTGACACAGAAAAAGTACCACACCGGTGATGCTGTTGCTCAGAAAGCACGTTAGAATTAATTTTCTGAAAAGTGATAGTGTTCTATCTGCCAGGAAATGTTTTGCTAAGACTCAAATTTCCCATTTCCCTTGCACAGATACAGTTTATCCACAATAGTCCTCAATCATGGAGCAGACAACCACTAGTACACACTTAGGCTGCACATTACTGTTTCAGTGATGTTTTTACAGGTAACTATTATAAAGGCCTTTAAGTTTTATTTTACCATATTCTTCTAGTTTGTGACTGGTAAAAAAGTTTTACACAAGTGAAGCTGAATAAGAAATGCAAGTCAGAACATTTGCAACTCTTTAAAAGTTCACCTTATCATATTAACTAATCACTTGTAAGCAAATGTTAAACGTTTGACTTCAGCCCAGAGAGTCAAGGTCCAAAGGAACTTCATTTGTTTAGGCCCAGATACAAAGAATTACTTAAACTGAATTTAGGCAGACAGATCCAAATTACCACAAAACACCAACAAAACAAAACCTCTCTCCCGTGGCTTCCTAAAGTCCCTGGCAGACAGACACCTCTCTGTTGTGCCTTCGCTCCCTCTGGATAGTGCCAGTCCTGCAGATGGGCAGAACAGCCACAGCCTGTTCGTGTAGCTCTTGCAGTATTCAGGATTGCCAGAAGCACTTTAGCCAAATGACTGCTGAATCCCAGAGTTCACCTCGAATCAGTCCTCAGAAGAGGATACTTTGGGGCATATACACACAAAACTTCTTTAGTTTAGAAGTCTTACAGTGAGTACCCTACTGCAAACCCTGTGGTAGGCACAGCAGTCATGCAGAGCTACTCTGGAGATGCACTGCACAGAACAGCGAAATTCCTGGTCTAGCACAGATGATGCAAGTTAAAATGCAGGTGCTGCAGTAATCAAGTGCTCAACTACACTACAGAAATCAGTAATATTAGCAGTTACTCTGTCATACCTCAGAAACTCACAAGACAACCATTTGCACAAGCTGTATGGCACTGCTCAAGTTTATACAGTAATACATTTATTTTACACACATGCTGAACTACAATCTCTCATCTGCATGTATTCAGTTAAAAGCAAAGGGAAGAAGGTTCACTTTAAAACTGTCTGGTATTAGTGGCATAAGACTTTTTTTTCAATTTGTCAGGTGAGTTTTAGTCTCAGTTCACATTAGAAAATTATAAAAAATTGAACTCCTGAACTCATTTTCAGTTTCATGATTATCTGGCTATTACCTCAGAGAAAATTTGAGGTTTACTTATGGAAGCCAACACTGATAAGAGACTGAATCATGGGTTTATAGTTTCACTACAAATTTTGTAAAGCAACAAATGATAATCCATGTTTTTCATCAGATAAAGAGTCGACAAGTTGGCTTGGCATATTACATTATTTAGATTTACAAAACAAATTTCTCAATATGTTCAAGACAGCACAGGACATCCCAGATTCCTAGAATGTGTTCAGATATTAGCAAACAAGCTTCAGGAAAGCATCTTCCTGCCAGTACTGCCTAGATCTGAGTGGTAGCCTTGTCATCCAGCTTGTCACCTGCCCCTACCCCATTTTCTTCTCACCTGCAAACCTCTAAGCAGCTGATAAAGCTGTTAAACAGAACTAGTCTCAGTATTGATCCCTGGGGTATTTTTTCTGTTACCAGCATTTGTATAGTGTATTAAAACATTCTTCCATGACTGTTCATCCAGTTTTCTATTCATCTGATTACTTACCCATTCAGAGCATGAAATCCTAACTTGGACGGATGAACACTGCAGGACATGTTATGAAAAGCTTTACAAAAGCTGAGGTAAGTGACATCCACAAAGCTAATTTTACCACAGAAAAATACTCCATATCCTGTAATTAGCTCTTTCCTTCCAGAATAAGTACACCTTTCACTTTGCAGGCAGCTAAAAACCCAGCTTTAAAGGAAAATTAGTGTTCCAGCTGCTCCAGAGCAAACACGTCCATGGGAAGGACCACAGGAGGGCAGCAGGACCTTTCTGCACGGAAGAATGACGAGCGGGCCACTGTACCAGAGTACAGAGTACTCTGCCTCGCTTGTCAAACGCAAGTACTGAACCAAAACGTAACATTTTAGGAATTTATTCCATATGCTGCTCGCAACTGATATATGGATACCTGCCTTATAAAAAACAGTATTTCCAGCTCAATTTTCAGAGGTGCTTAAATGAACTCTAATAACCATGGGGATGGTCTGTGTTTTCCTTCAAGTTTAAGGTGTCCTAATGTTGCCTAGTTTTACAGCTAACTGTGGAGTGAAAGCAGTCCCAAAGCTACAACTTTAAAAAGTTTAGTAGAGCTACACGGGCAAGCACTCAAAGTCTATTGTTTATGGTTTGCAATTACTCTTGACTAAGTTGCTTTTCCTCCAGGAGGATTCCCTCCCGATTATAGCTCAAGAATAAGCAACTGACAAATTAATAACTTACTTCTATTTTGTACATTCAGACTCCCTGAAGAGTTTCTAAACCTCTTTTTAATTATTCTGAAGTGTTGTCCTATCCAGTATTCAGAATTAGGTAATACATTCATTCTTCTCACTCCTTACAAACTTTTACCAGACACTTTTGTGCGGAAAATCACGCTATAAAGGAGACAGAGGAGTTCTGCAGCTTTATTCGAACAAAGGGAAAGAGTCCACAAGGGCACTCGCCCACGGAGATTTCTCTCTCGAGGTTTCGGAGGGCGCAGCCTCCTTTTAGCCTGGACTCCCGCATTGTGCCCTCTTCCTTTACCCATTGGCGAGGTATTGGAAGGTACAGCCTTCCCGAACCGCCTACCCCATATCCCACCTTGAACCTGTCATTTTAGCCCCAAGCTCAGAAGTTCAGGCTTGTGCAGACCCACTCGTCTGTTTCAGGAGTCAGGCTGTCTGGGCTCTACAACAAACCTGCTGCCCAAAGTCAGTCGAGACATTATGACCCATTTCAAAGACGTTAACGCCCATACCTTCACCCGTCGAATGGTTTGCAAAGACATTAGCACACACCTTCCCTCTCACTTTGAATCTAAATACACTCCTTGTTTTTGCATAGCACATACCTACTACTTAAATGAGTAAGAGCAGAAAAAACCCTCAATAGAGAGTAGAAGTTACCCCTAATCCCCTACTCACCCTCACCAAGAAAACCCTGTGGCCGTAACTACACAGATATCCCTTCCAATAGACAATATTTTCTCACACCACCAAAACTCAGTTATCTACGTGTTCTACCGTCAAAGAGCAGAGAACAATAACAAATGATAGAATTCAGTTCTAGCAGGATGCCCATTATCATCTGACAGTTAAAATCTATATATAGCCAAGGAAATTTTTTCTTCTTAATTGAACATGCAAAACGATCACCTTTACTTCAAATCCCTCATATACTATCCCCTTGGCTTTGTCTTCCTCCAAAGAGCTACTCAATCCTTATCAAAGAATATCCTACATATTTCCCGAAAATCAAGGAGCAGCTCCCAATTCCAACTACCTTTAAAGTCAGCCCAAGGATAACAAACACAGGTAGTTAATCCTATGGTGAAAAAATCCTAGTAAAAAGTCTCTAAGAGTACAAAGCTTCAAAGAGATCACTGCACTCCTTCTAAGCTCTACAATCAAAAAAAATCAATTAAGTGTGTATCTGTTCCATCTCTCTAGACAAAAACAAACAGAAAATATATAAAAAAATGGAATATGCATTGTTAAAGGCTCTAACTACTACATTCACTTTCAGCACCTTACTTACTACTAATACTGAAAATACTCACCTTTTTATATCCCTTATGCTACTTACAGGTTTCTTCTGGATGCACAGAAAATCCCGCTTTGAAAAGCCAGCGTCCATAAAGGAGACAGAGGAGTTCTGCAGCTTTATTCGAACAAAGGGAAAGAGTCCACAAGGGCACTCGCCCACGGAGATTTCTCTTTCGAAGTTTCGGAGGGCGCAGCCTCCTTTTATCCTGGACTCCCGCATTGTGCCCTCTTCCTTTACCCATTGGCTGAGGTATTAGAAGGTACAGCCTTCCCGAACCGCCTACCCCATATCCCACCTTAAACCTATCATTTTACCCCAAAGTTCAGGCTTGTGCAGACCCACTCGTCTGTTTCAGGAGTCAGGCTGTCTGGGCTCTACAACAAACCTGCTGCCCAAAGTCAGTAGAGACATTAAGACCCATTTCAAAGACGTTAACGCCCATACCTTCACCCTTCGAACTGTTTTTGGAAAGACATTAGCACACATCTTCCCTCTCGTGGACTGTAGAAACAGCACAAAACCACGTTTACTACAGCTATAATTGATTTGTTTCTCTCCTGAAAGCTCCTCTGCACTAAACTACTGCAGAAAACTGCAACGAGGCCTCAGGGCTGCTTTATGGAGACCAGAGAGTCAGGTAACCTGAGCTCCATGTGGTCATCACAACCTACAGCTGGGCTTAAATGGCTACTTTCTTCCTAACACGAGCCTAGAGGAGGTCCTGTATCACCCTTCTTCTTTAAAAGTGATCTTTACAGGCTATACTTTAAACCCCAACTCACAAATCTCAGCACCTAGAATCACAAACTGACCTCAACCTATGAAGATACAAACTTCTGTTCTTTCAAAAGGCAGTCCAGTAAACCTTTGTTAAAACCTAAAATTGGGCACTGCCATGTGTATCCTAAAAATACACTTTATAAGTTTCTTAATGAAAAATATGATGTGGTAGAAAAAGTATTTTTCAGTAAGCTCAGTTTTAAAATGTCCTCCTTTCATGCCTCCTATTTCATGACAGATTTCAGTACTATCATTAGCACTTCATCAATTAACAGCGTACTTGCGGCTGTCATTGTGGTAAGCAGACTCAGATGTAGGTGTTTGAGGAAACAGCAACGAAAATAGTTTCAGAAATCAGCATTTTAATGGCTTAACTGCAGGTTTACTCAATTTACATCAGTAGTACCCAGCTGCCAGGAAAACTTTTAGGACATAGTAAAAGTAGAACATTCTAGCTGCCAACAGATTTCCATTTTACAAAACAGATTATTTGCACATTTAATTAGAAATCAGATCTTTATTTGTAGTTGTTTATCACAATATGAAAGGTTGATATACAAAATTCCAGCCTCTGTTTCTGATCCATATCCTTGGATGCAATTGTTCTCAAGCACTGTCAAAGAATTAAATTTTGTCCTAATCCAAAAGGATTTATAACGATATCCTGGTTTACATCTGTCTCTGCTAGGCCATGAGAGAAACCATCTGCTTCCGGGTCCTTCCTTTGCATCTGCAGTGTTTCAGAAGTGCAGGTGCACAGCATAGCTGCTCCCTGCAGGAGTTCCAGTGTTCATTCCAGCTCGCACAAACCACAAACTGCCACACAGCAGCACAACCAAACAAACACAGCTCCCCAATTTGAACGGTATGGGAACATGTGACTTTGAATACATTCAGAGGTAAAATGATACGAGCAGAGCTCCTCACCTTGCAGAGCTGTAAACAGCTCCAGAAGTTACCTGGAGGAAGTGTTCCCTGTTCATGCTGCAGGTTGCAGAGGCATGAGCTGAGCAGCCGAGCATCTCCACAAGGCCTTGTTTTGTGTGGCACTGCAGGTCTTCACCTGCATCCCAGATTTTACCAGGCTTTTAGAGCACAGACAGCTGCTCCAACACAGCGATCTGTGCACACAGCTGCTCTCTCCTTTCCCGAGCCACACAGAGTGGCTACTGAGAAGGATCAAAGCAGTCACTGTGGCAACAGTGAAATCTCAGCAGCACATTCAGTTGCATGAGAACTTTATTGCTCTCTCCAGCTACCTGAAGGGAGGAGGTTGTAGTCAGGTGGGGAGCCGTCTCTTCCCTTCACTAACAAGTGATAGGACAAGAGAAAATGGCTTCAAGTTGTGCCAGAGAAGGTTTAGATTGGAGATTAGGAAAAGTTTGTTCACTGAGAGGGTTGTAAAACATTGGAACAGGCTTCCCAGAGAAGTGGTGCAGTCACCATCCCTGGAGGCATTTAAGACATGTAGATGTGGCATTGAGGAACATGGGGTAGTGGTGGGGTCGTGGTTACACTCAATGAGCTTAGAGGTCATTTCCCACCTAAATGATTCAATGGGTCATTTGAGCTCTGACCTCAATACCTCTGCGGCAACTTCCATGGATAACCAAAGTATAGGAAAGTACGGCAACTGATTTCCTCTGTTAGATGTTTTGTTGCAAAATTTTATTCCACACTTACAGAAGGATTAAGGATGAGTGTTTTTGTTTTGAGTACACACGGCTTCTCACTCTATACGCTACAATGAGTTACGAGACAGACACGTGGTGAATCCTGAGGTAGAATAAATCACTGTAGTTCTGTGGGAACCAAGGACATTAAAAAATGCATGTGTTCTAAATCTGTGATACATGAGACATTCGAAGAAAAGTATCCATTAAAAAAAAAAAGGGAGAAGAGGGACAAAGTATTCTTTCACTCTTACCAAACCAAACATTTTGAAAGAGTCACCAATACACTATGATCAAGATAATATAACTACCTTGTGAAGCAGTGCTCCTGAGAAAATAAAGATACCATAAAATGTATAAAACCTGTTAAAATTGTGATTGCTTGAAACAATAGCAGGATTTCAGGGTGGTGATGTAAAATGTCCGAAGTTTTGATGGAAATAAAAATTAACACTGTGTAAAAGCCATCTCCAAAACTGATGAGACACTAATGTGTTTAAGAAAATGAAGCCTAGAAAAAACCCACCATTGAATTCTGTACATTTATGCAATCTATTTGTTTTCTGACTTCTAAAAGGGTCCATCCAAACATTAAGTGCTCATGAGTTTCAATGTCCCTTTGAGCAATAGAATAACCAGTCACATGATCCTATTTTCAGTCATTCATGTGATTTATGATTCTAAGCTTGTGCGCTCAACTTATGACACTGCCATTCACACAATCCAGAGCTGAGAGCACTTCACAATGTCACACTGGTGTTGATAGCTTTATTAAGGAAGCACTACCATTGGCTGGCTAATTCTAATAAAAGGGTGAAGGCCACCTTTTTTCCATTGAAGTACTTGCTTATTTCTCTATGGGAGCTAGAGTAGCAAAGACATAAAGGTTTTGATTTGGAAGCTGCTAGGACTTAAAAAAACCCCAAAAGATATATTTATTTTTTGAAGTTTTTCTCAGTTGCTAGTGAGAAAAAAGGAAATTAGAATGAAAAAATCTATAGGGCTCAAGAAGAGAGTTTAACATAAATATTAACAGTAGTCTTTTGAATAGTCTGAGAGGAAAATTAAAGTTTTTATGATGAAAGACTTGAGAGATAGGGAGAAAAATAAAGGTATTGTAAAGCTAAAACATTGAAGTAGCTTGCTTAAAGGCTTGTCTTCTAAACTAATACTGAATAAGAACCTACCTTATGCTTGTAGCTACAGAATCTCAGTAGAGAAACTATTTAGAAACTCTGAAATCAATTGAGTTACAATATATAATTAAGCGTATAAGATACACAACAAATCTGACTCCTGATATAATGCTAAAATTTATCTTAAATGATATCCTAACCATAGAAGCAACAGGTGTGAGAGAACCAGGAGCATATCTCTAGCTCCCTGCTAGCAAGTAATGGAAGACTTAGGGTGAGATTTCTGATTGCCTCTATGCATGTAATCCTCACAGGCACAACATACAAACATAGATAACTCTGATTGAGAATTTTCATGTATTCCTGGAATTCTTAATTCAGTTTTTAGGTCAACTCACAACTGCCCACGTGAAATGTTTCTCTTTTTTTCCCCTATTTATTTGGCACCATAAATAAAGCTGCAGGCAAGACCCAACAAGGTTACTCATTTCAGCTATGCTATGAACTCCCTTGTCGAGCTTTTTGCTCTGCTGTCCTGCCACAGGGAAACGACTCCTGTAACACCTCTGTAAGCTGACGCTTCAAAAATTAAAGTTGTTTCACATAATATTGAAGTGTTTTTGGCAATGGTTACTTTGAATTTTGATCTTGAAATCAATATTTGGGGTGTAATGCGCTTCATTTTAATAGGCTTGGAGGCATATTGTTAACTTTGTTGGAATGTATGTGCCCTGTTAGCATGTTCAAGAAATGTATTCCAAAGTGGCTTGACACGATGTACCTGAGGCTACGCTCGTCCTGCCTGGCATCCACCTTTGCCTTTGACAGGCGGGAATTCCCCTTGTTCTCCCTGCAAGCACTTGGCTTTCAATGGAAGACCTGGTGATGCCATCGCTGGGTCAGACGAACTGAGCTGCCAGCCCACGGGCTCTGCCGGGAGGGAGGGAGAGCCTTGGCTAACAAGCACCATCCCCAGTGCCGGTGTCAAACGCGCCCCCGTGATTTCCTAGAGCGAAGGCGGCATTCCCACTGCTGAGCGCGCTCCTCCCGAGGCACGGCCGGAGCGCCCACAGAGGCTGCGTGAGCGCCTCGCGAAAACGCGCTGGAGGGCCAAGTTTCCCTTTCCCAGGGAAAATCCCCGCTCCCTCCGCCCCCCGCCACCGCCCGGGGCCTGCCCCGCATCCCGGCCCGGCCTCCACCGGAGCCTCCGGAGTAACCGCGCCCGGGATTGGCTTCCCCCGGCACAGGGGCCATATTGGATGTGCCCAG